>VMDO01022890.1:0-32681 GCA_007922755.1 Pedetes capensis | reverse complement strand
TGTTGAAACATCTCTATTGGTATCCCATCAATTCCTGGATCCTTGTGTTTTGCCAGTTCTTTCAAGGCAGCTTCCACTTCGTCCTTCAACACCATTGGTTCCTCTTCGTATGAAGCCTCTTGGAATGGTTGGTCATCTACCAATTCTTTCTTGTATAATGACTCTGTGTATTCTTCCCATCTTCTTTTGATGTTTCCTGCATCATTTAATATTTTCCCTGTAGATATATGTATATATATTTGTGTGTGTGTGTGTGTGTGTTATTTTGGGGTGCCATGGAGTTGCAGCTGACTCACAGTGAGCTTATGTATAACAGAAGGAAACACTATCCAGCACTATCCCATGCACATGATCTGATCTTTTAATATTTGGGCACAATGTTTTAGCCACTATGTTTCTTCTTATTCTAAGTCATGCCACAGCAGCAAAAGAAGGTCCCAGGGGCTGATCGCCATTCCCATCATTAAGGTCACCACTACCTTGAGGATGCAACTCTTCTCCAGTCATTTCTTGAATGTCTTCCAGCCCAGGAGGCTCATTTTCTGGCACTGTATTTGACAGTGCTTCTCTGGTATTCATAGGGTTTTCCATGGGGTAATTATTTCAGGAGTTGGCTACCAGGTCCTTCTCCCTAGTCTGTCTTATTCTGGAAGCTCAGCTGAAATCTGTCCACCATGTATGGGACTGCTAGTATCTGAATTAACAATGGTATAGCTTTTAGGATCACAGCAATATGCAAGTCCCGACAGCAAAATAAGCTCAAGCACACACACACACACACACACACACACACACACATATTATACACACACATACATATATATTATACACACACGCGTGTGTGTGCGCACACACACACAGGATCTTTGCTGAATGACATTGTACATGCTTGTAATCCTAGACAGCCTATGCCAGAAGCATAGCAGATTCAAGTCCCAGGGCAGCCTGCATGACTGAGAGAGACCTTGTATCAAAAAATAAAAAAGTGACTGGAGGTGAACTCAGTTTAGGAGCATTGTTTAGCATCCATGAGGCCCTGAGTCCAACCTCCCAGTACTGAAAAAAAAAAAATCTTCAAATGTTACATGAAACTTCTCAAGGCAGAAGTAGCCATCAATAAAGGAATGCTCAATTAGATTATAGTGATTCTCTCAATGGAATGTCTTGTTGTTATAGAGAGTTTTAAAAATAATAAGTGTGACATATAGTCAAGTAATAGGTTATAACTGAAAATGCATCTTACTTAATGTCTTATAAAACATAGATATATTTTAAAGTGTGGAAAGGAACTTTAAAATGATAGTTATTTTGGTAGGATGGTCAAAATGTAGGATAGTTTCCACATTAAACTATTTAAAATATACTTGAAAAATAACATACGCACCTAGAGCCAAAAAAAAAAATATTTGGAGACCTATCTGTATTACGTACATATATCTGACACTAAAACAAACTATAGATGATTTAATATGAAAATAGGTAAAGAAAAATGGAAAAATAAAGAGGAAGGTCATTAGAAAAATTTTTGATGTTTAATGAACAGGCAAAGGATAAGGGGTCACTTTAAGATAATAAGAACAAAAATGCAGGCTGAAAAGTGTTGAGTCAGCCACTGCATCACCAATATAGTGATACAGGTTAACTTGCTCTCAAGAGCTGGTGATGTAGCTTCTTCTCCTCTTTAATTACCCTTGAATACAAGAGACAGATATTTACTACTCCACAGGAAGCAGAGTATATTTCTCCATCTCCAGCAAACTATAATAATTGATAGGCTTGTCTGCTGCTCAGCATTAGCAAATATTTTTCAAAGGCATCAGTTTTGAATTGACTTCAAGGAGATTGGGTCAGAAATTACAGCAGGAAGAGGGTGTAATTGAAGACTGAGATTATCAAAGGCATTTTCACTTGGCCACTGACCCCAATATTGTGTTATATCAGGACACCTTCAGTGAAATAATTCACCATCCTGATCAAAATTGCAGGCTAATGATGAAATCTTGGACATTACTATATGTTATGACAATGCTTAGTCATTTATTAAATATTTTACTGAGCACCGATCAACCTGACCTAGAAAACAGAGAAGAGAATGATTTTCCTCCAGGTGTTTAACATTTAGGAGATTAGAAAAAGCCTTTGACAGTATTCACAATACTTTGATGTAAGTCTTAATAATGGTACAGATAAAACATAATCATCAATAAGTTGGAATCCTAACTATATGTAAGGGTAGGATATACCCATGGCAATAAACAAGGAAAATATCATTTGTAGGGAGACTAAAAAGTGGCAGAAGATTCCAAGGGAATTGGTAAAATGTTTCAGTCAGAAGGAAAAACATGCTCAAGTTAGACGCCCAGGAAGGGATCCATCATATTAGTGGAAACTCCAGTGACTTTTTTGTTGCAAACATTGGTATGAAGGAAGTACAATGAAGAGCACTGTGAAAGGAGACCTTGAGAAGAGCTGACGGGTCTGCCATTGTGGAAGAAAAAGAAGAATGGATTCAGGATATTTCTTGAGACTGTGAGAGTCTTGTATGTGGGAGATTCTGAGATCCTAAAAGTAGAAACAAGAGAATGAGAGGAAGACTAGATTTAAAGATGGTTTACAACTGGAATTCACTTTTACTTACTCATAGACTCCCTTAAGCAAAATCATTCCTTTAACTGAGATGCTTTAAGTATGTCTTTATTAGACTGAGCTAACTGTAGCCACTGTTTCCTGGTTTCTCACAGATGCAGACAATGAAACAGGGATAGAGTAAAAACACTTTACTTGATGGGTTATACCATGAAGCACTATGTGATAGTCAGGATTTCGTCATTGTAACAGAACATCTGTGCAAAACAACTTAAGGCAGGAAATGTTTATTTTGGCTCATGGTTCCAGAAGTTGCAATCTATCATGGTAGGGAGGGTGTGCAGGAGAGGGAGAGCATTTGTCATGATAGCTAAGAAGCAGATAGAGAAAATGCGTATACTGTACTCCCGTCCTCCTTTTGCCCTCTTTCCTTCTTCCTGGGCTTCCTGCCTATAAAATGATGCCAACCATATTCAGAATGGTTATTCCTCTCTTGGTTAATCCTCCTGGAATTACATTTACAGACACACCCAAGAGGCATCTTTTATTGGTCTGTCTACTTCACATAATCAAGTTGAAAATCAGGATTAACCATCACACACTGGTAGAAAGTAGATATGATACAGAGGAAGGAAGGAAGTCAATACAAGTTCATGAGTGAGCAAGTTGTTACTATGAACCTCAATCCCACTGGGACATGTTTCCAGATTATTTCATACTAAGCGTGATCCCTATTCATCATTTCTATTAACGGTTGTGCAGTACCCATGGAGGCATTAAATTATTTGTACTTCCATCTTAACTCTTGCGACAAGGAGTCAAATGTGTTTTGCAGTGAGAAGCACTCTGAACTAGTGCCCAAAATTGAGTGGAATCACAATGTATCTATTTAATTGTCAGCTGTTAGTCCTGTAGCAGTGAAACCAACCAAAAAACAAAACAAAACAAAACAAAACATGAGGGAGGAGGTTTATTGGAAATTCACAGATCTATCCATAATAGTATGCCTGCAGCGGTAGCCCTGTGGCGTCCAATCCCGTCAGATCTCGGAAGCTAAGCAGGGTTGGGCCTGGTTAGTACCTGGATGGGAGACCACCTGGGAACACCAGATGCTGTGGGCTTGGGAGAAGGACCTGGCAACCTCCTCCCAAAAATCAATCTGCCATTGAAAACCCTATGAACAGCAGAGAAGCACTGCCAATAGTGTTTCCCCTGTTGTACAGAGGGTCGCTATGAGTCGGATACCGACTTGACGGCACCTAACAACAACAACAATCCATAATAGCAGTGAGGCAAATGTGGCAGTGGCAGAAGGCATGGCCCATGGCAGACGACCTTACATCTTCATGATCAGGAAGCAGAGAGAGAACAGGACTTTGGGCCCAGGGTAAAAACCTCCAAAGGTCCACTCCCAGTGACATCACATCTGCAACATGCCTGCCTCCCGAAAATCTACCACCTCCCAGGAAAGCACCCTCAGCAGGGGACCAAACAACATGACTTTGGGGGGATAATTTAGGTCCAAATCATAACATCCAGCCAACTCTGACTCTCAAAGATCATGGCAATCTCACAATGTAAAATGAACTCAGTCTAATATAAAGAGTCCCCAAAATCTTAACAGTCTCAACCGTGTTCAAAAGTCTATGTCCAAGTCTTCACTGAGATTCAAGGCAAACTTAGCTGTAGGTCCCTGAAAAACAAACATCAACAACAACATCAAAAAATACTACATGTTTCCAACATAAAATGGCACAGAACAAGTTTTTCCATTCCAAAAGAGAGGAATGGGGGCAGAGAAAAGAAACATTGGTCTATAGCAAGACTGATAGAACACTGTACAAATAAGCTCTGTTGTTTCAAGCCTGGCATCTGGCACACACGACATCATCTGGCATGTGGCATCATCTGGGCTCAAAGGAGCTTATGCAGCTCCCACAATGTGGCCTTGTTGTAAATAGCCCTTCTAGGATGGCTCCACTTCTTGCTAGCTGTTTCCCTTGGCAGATGCTTCATGTTGCTGACATCTCCAACATCCTGGGGTCTCCATTGCTGCTTAGGCACAACCCTCAAACCTGCATGCATTAGCCCTTCAGGGACTCTACACATAGCATCCATCCCTGGTACCCATTATCTGGCTTCTCAGGCTATCTTCTGGAACCTTGGTGCCAGTTTCCATAACACCTTATCTCTTGGATTTAGTATGCCTGCCAAACCAGCACCACATGGATGACACCAAGTTCTGCTGCTTACTCAAGAGGTAACCTCATTGCTCTAAACTACAGCTGCTGTGGGGCCTCTGTATGCCCAAGACAAGCAACCATTTCCCTAAGAGGCCTCTTCTCAGAGGACAACTTTTCAGACACTTCCTTTTCACACTCTGTGGTCTTAGGTGGAAGGGGTATAGTCAAGATCCTTTGTGTCCTGGGGAATTTCTTTCTTCCTTCCTTTCTTTCTTTCTTTCTTTCTTTCTTTCTTTCTTTCTTTCTTTCTTTTTTTTTTTGTGGTACTGGGGGTTGAACCCAGGGCCTGCACTTGCATGCTCTATAAGTGCTAGACCACTGAGCTGCACCCTTAGCCCAGTCTTTTACTTTTTGAGACAGCGTCTCGACTGCCTCTGGTCTCGAACTTGCAATCCTCCTGCCTCCGCCTCCCAAGCTGCTGGGATTACAGGTGTGTGCCACCATGCCCAGAAGTTGGGGAATTTCTTTTGCCCTGGCAGAAAGGTTGAGGCTTTCTTTCACTAAAGATTATCTCTTTAACAATTAAGGCCTTCCGAACCTAACCAGCTTTATCAACAGTAACCTTAGACAACCTGTAGCATTTTCCCTCTGCACATTTTTCAGTTTATTTTTTCTGTGCCTTACTGTGCCTTATTATGTTTTACTCTCTTTTCCCACAAATCCTGTTGAATTCAGCAGGTGGTAACCAACCCATTCACCTCACATATTGTCCCTTTTGTGATATTATCTCCACCAGGTTAATTAGTTCAGAACTTCTAAATTTGAACTCATTCAAATCTTTAGGGCATGGAAAAATTGCAGACAATCTATTTGCTAGAATATAACATGGGTTGCCGGTAGTCCAATGTCCAATAGAGTCCTTGTTTTTCTCTAAAACCCTGTAAGCCCATCTACATTTCTTTTAGCAGTGACGTTCTTTCCTTTATCACTCTCACCAGAAATGTCCCTCAAACCCTGCATCTCCAAATTCTTTCGAATTGCTACAACAAGTTCCAAAGGCCTAGGAATCCCATTGTTAGGTTTCTGCACAGCAATAACCCCAGTTGTGGTCTGAATTTTCTATATTAGTTAGTTGTCATCACTGTAACATAAAAAAACACTTAAACAAACATGGGGAAGAGATTTACTGGAAGCTCACAGTTAGTAGATCTGTCCATAATGGCAGCAGGGCAGGCATGGCAGTGACAGGAGGCAGGGCCCATGGCAGCTAACCTTACATCTTTGTGAGCAGGAAGCAGAGAGACCAGGGCTGTGGTTATGGATTAAAAACTTCCAAAGTTCCATCCACAGTAACATCACTTCTGCATAAGGCCTGTCTCTAAAAGTTCCACTACCTCCCAGGAGAGAACCACCACCTGGGGACCAAATGACCTGACCTTTGAGGGACAATTTAACTCCAAACCATAAAAATATGCTACACGTATTAAAGCAGTATCTCTTAACCTAGAGTTTATATATGGATTTCTAAAATACCTAATAAAGTTTTTTAGTCATCTTTTTAAAATATCACTAACACACATTCTTGATATAAGAAAGGATTCTAAGTTTGTTTGTTGATAGTTTCTTGACTAATTTGACAAATCATATGAAGAGACAATATTATATATTTGAAAAAAAAATCAAATGATGGGGAAAAAATTGTGGCATGAATGGAGATTTCAGAGAAGTCCAAATAAAAAAATAAGTAGGCATAGATATAGTACTATGAGTTTAATTGTGCTGATAGGAGATGTTAGACAGGAAGAAAAGGAATAAATGAGTCCTCTGTAGTCATCTGCTTCTTAGGCATATTTTGAGACATGAATATCAATGTAACCTTTCTCTGAGATAAATGGCTTGATCTAGTGGTCAGTAATTCCTTGATAGATAATGTTGTTGTTGTTGTTAGGTGCCATCGAGTCGGTATCCGACTCATAGCGACCCTCATAGGGTTTTCAATGGCTGAGTGCTTTTGGATTGCCTTGGGAGTGGATTGCCAGGCCTTTCTCCCATTTTTGCGGTGCTGGGAATTGAACTCTGGGCCTCAGAGACTGCAGCGCAGTGCTCTACCCACTGAGCTAAATCCCAGCCCTTGATAGATAATATCTCTTGAAAAATAGCATGATTTCTAGTAGTTAATATCTTTTTACAAATGCCCCGACCTATAGTCAACAACATCCTTTATATATGAAGACAACAGATGCTTCCATGTCTGGGCTAAGAAGGGGGGAATTTTTCTTTGAGGCAAGACCACTCCTGTGATAAACAGGAAAAACTGCTTTACAACCCAAGAAGGCCAGCCTCAACCAAAAGGTGAAAGAAATATGACCCACCTGACGACAAGAGCAAAAAGAGGAGAGAAATATCTGTCCTTTTCATGAAATGTATATTTAAAAGCCCACAAAACCCCAGCCCTCCCTGCAGTTATCCACAATTCTGTGCAAATGATGTTCACAAAAGTTTGCAGTCATCTGTAGCCTCATTGCTGGATATGCAAGCTTTGTGACCTGTAACTCAGAACTTTAATGCAGCTATTCACAGGCCTTCACGGCTGGGATCTGCCTGTGTTCTGTTTTATGTCACAGAAACCATAATTTTCTCTGACTCTTTGTCTTTTCATTTCTGTTCTCCCTATCCTGGCCTAAGTTCTAAGTCTACGTGCTCTGGCACTCACCACATATTCCTCTTCTCTAACTCTAAATAAACTATCCTAAAAAGTCCTTTCTGATTCTGTTTTTTAAATTCTTTCATTAATGTGACCAAAACCCCCAAGTATTATGCAAATTTGTATGTTGAAGTCTTAACTCTCACCTCAGAATGTGATATTCCCTGGAAGTAGAATGAGCACATATGATTAAGATGAAGTCCTAGGGTAAAATCTAATTCAATGTAAATGTTTATGATAAGGCAATGTTTAGGCAAAGCAACACACATAGAAGGGAAACATCATGTGAAGACGAGGGCAGAGATTTATAAGCCAAAAAATACCCAGAAATACTTCTGTTACCTAGAGGAAAGGCAAGGAAAAGATATTTCCTCACATCCTTCAAAACTAACCAGCCCTACTAACAACTTGATCTCAGACTTGTGGCAGCAAAAATTGTGAGATAAAAAACATTCTGCTAAGACACTCGATATGTGGTAGTGTGTTATGGCCTCCTTAGCAAACTAGCACACATACTAAAACCTGTTTCTCACCAGACAATATAAAATACCACAGTTATATTTTGACATGAACATCCAATTAATCATTTGAAACCCTATTAAGCTAATTTTAATTTTTACTTAATTGATTTCAGAGTTTTATTTGAATTTATTTGTGTCATTATGGTTGTGTAGTAGCTACAAGCAAAAGGATGGATAATTATTTAATCATTTATTTTTTTACTGTACTTATTGACAAATAATGATATATGTTTATGGAGTACAGTGTGATGTTTTGATATATATGTACATTGTTTAATTACTGAATTAGGGTATTTAGAATATTTGCTACCTCAAACATAAATTTAAATAAAGTTAACATTTAAAAAAATTTTGGCTAAATTGTTGAGGCTTAGTCATTTTTTTGTTTTCTTTTAAATTGAATTCATTAAAAAGTAATGAGAAATATTACATTAAATTATTGATATCATTTTCTTATTAGCATGGTTTTACTGATCATCTTCAGAATATAAATATTCAGGGTGTCCATGTAAATGATTCTATTGCAGAATTGTTACAGGTATATTTCTGTTGGTGAAGGAAAAGCAATGGAAATAAGGTAACTGAACAAAAAGATTCTGCGTTGGGAAAATTGTTGTTAGGTGCTATTAAGTTGGGTAAGACTCATAACAATACTATGTACAACAGAACAAAACACCACCCAACACTGTGCCATGCACATGATCTTTTCATGTTTGAGTCCATTGTCGGAGTCATTGTATTTCTTCCCATTTTGAGCCATGCCACATCAGTAAATGGAGGTCCCAGGAGATTTACTTCATTTCCATCATTAAGGTCAACACTACTTTGGGGATGCAACTCTTGCCTAGTCATTTCTTGTATGCTTTCCAGTCGGAGAGGTTCATTTTCAGGCAATATATTTGACATTGCTTCCCTGCTATCATAGAGTTTCCAAAGGCTAATTGTTTGGGGAGTAGGCTGCCAGATCCTTATACCCAGTCTGTCTTAGTCTAGAAGCTCAGCTGAAACCTATCCACCATGAATGGCCCTGCTGGTACATGAAATACTAGTGGCATAGCATTCATAAGCACAGCAATATGAAAGCCTCTACTGTTGGACAAGCTGACAGACATCTGGGGAATTTGGAAAACTGGGAAATAAAATCATAACCTCAATATTGCCATTCTCTACTTAGATTTCTTATGAATTAAAATATGACAATAAGACAACAACTCCTTTACCATCTTTCATACTGGTCCTTTTAGAAAAGAGATGATATTAAGTATGAGAACAGACTATTTACTCAGCTGAAAAACTGGAATGTATTTTCCATGACAAGGAGATAGAAATTGGCAAGCTATTGGTGACTTAATACTATTGCTCATTTATCTACAGATACATTTCAAACCAGAAGGCCTTTGACTTTATATTCTCCTCTTAATGAATTGAACTAACCTCCACTGTTAAATAAGTAGGGAACCTCAAATTGAAATAGTCATACAAAAAAACATGGAAGCCTTATTTTATCATGTAATCCAATTGGGGTTAAAGTAGAAATATTTAGTTACATGAATGAATAGGAACTGAGAACTCTTTCAGTTTATTATATTTACTTTTGGAAAAGCCACTGATTTTTTTATATCAAAATACCTTGTCCACACAACTAAAAAAGTATGGCAGCTGGAAACATCTAGACTAGAATCTTCCATCTTAAACATGTGAGATAGATTAAGCTATTCCTAGAACTAAATTCCATAATGAGAGTTAGACTACTGTAACTTCACAAAGTTATTAGTGATAGTTCATTTTATGTGTCAATGTACCTGTCAATGTGGGTTAAACAAACACTATTACTAATAATCCTTCTGTGAGAGTATTTTTGTTGAGAATTATATATAATTTGGAGGACATTGAATAAAGCAGATTTCCACCATAATGTAGTGAGCATCATCCAATCATTTCAAGTGCATAATACACAAAGACTAATTAACACTGAAAAGGAATGATTCCACCAGCAGATAGTCTTGGGGCTTGAGCTATGTCTTAGTCCATTTCTTGTTGCTATATCTGAATACCACAAACTGAATAATCTATGAAGAATAAATATTTCTTCAAATTATAGTCCAAGATCAACAGGCTGCATCTGGAGAGGACCTTTTTGGTAGTGGGGACTCTGTAGACTCCCAAAGTGGTGCAGGGCACCACATCGACAGAACAAGCATGCTTACTCTGGTCTCTTTTCCTCTCTTTATAAAGCCATTAATGCAGTTATGAGGGCCCCACCTTCATGACTTCATCTGATTGTAGGTACCTTCCAAAGGTTCTACCTCCAAACCCCAACAACATAATTCTTTGAGGATTAAATTCCCAGTAGATAAAATTTGGTGGATACAGATGATAGTAAACTGGATCAGCTCCTTCCTAAGTCTCCAGCATGCTTACTTACCTTGTAGATTTCAGATTTGCCAGCCTCCACAACCACATGAGCAAGTTCCTTAAAGTAAATTTATTCTTCTGTGTTTATAAATCCTATTGATCTGTTTCTCTGCAGATCCCTAACTAATTCGGGGGCTGTCCTTAAACAAGTTACCTGTCCTAATGTGGGGTTGAAATGGTATCATTTGAAACCTTGAGTCAAGTAACCATCTTAGAGTCAATCTATAGTGAGAGAGAAATCAGATTTGTAAAATATGGCAGTTCCATATGATGAATTGTTTATATGATTAGAGTAGGAAAAAATTATTTTACCCAGGTACAAAGTTTGGATTAGTACCTGACCACCATTTTCCATGAATAAATATGTTTGCTGAAATCAGGTATAAAAAACCTCAGAGTTAAAAAGACATGTAAAACTGGAGTTTGGGCTAGGCATTTTTAAAATAAAATGTGCAAGAATTCAATTCATTCCATTTTGAAAAAAACAAAAACAAAAACTAGCATTATTAAACTTAATTAAACTGATGACTTTCAAAGTATACTATTGAATAGCTCCATATATCTGCCATTTTTCTTAAAATGACATTTATGTTGTTGCTGTTGTTAGGAGCCATGAAGTGAAGTCAGACTCATAGTGACCCTCTGTACAGTAGAATGAAACAGTTCCCAATTCTATGCCAGCCACATGATCTTATTAATGTTTAAGCCCTTTGTTGCAGACACTGTGTCAATCCATCTATTTGAAGGTTTTCCTTTTTTTTTATTTCTGTTGACCTGTCACTCTCCCAAACATGATGTCCTTCTCTAGGCAATTATCCTCCCTGAGTACATGTCCAAGTTACATAAGATACAGTCTAGCCATCCTTGCTTCCAAGGAGCACTCTGATTGTACTTCTTCTAGGACAGATCTGTTTTTTTTCTTTTGGCAGTCCATAGTATATTCAATATTCATCTCCAGCATCATAATTCAAAAGCATGAATTCTTCTCCTGTCTCCATTGGTCAATGTCCAGCTTTTGCAACCATATGATGGGACAGAAAATACCCTGGCATGAGTCAGGCATACCCTTGTCTTCATTATGACACCTTTACTTTTCAATATTTAACAAGATCTTTTGCCACAGCTTTTCCCAAAGCAATGTGTCTTTTGATTTCTTCACTGCTACTTCCACAGGTGTTGACTGTAGAATCATGAACAACCTCAATCTTTTATCAAAAAGTTGAATACTGACCCAGTTGTAAGGATGTTTGTTCTTTTGATGTTCACTCACAATCCATACTGAAAGTTATGTTATTTGATCATTATCAGTAAATGTTTCAATTCTTCTTCACCTTCAGCAAGCAGAGTTGTGTCATCTGCATAACACATTTTTCTTCATAAAATCCAGCTTCTTGGATTATTTTCTCAGCATAAAAATTGAAGAGATATGGTGAAAGGATCCAGCCCTTATGCACATCTTTCTCCACTTTAAACTGAGCAATGTTTTATTTTGTTTGAATGGGTGCCTCCTTGTCCATGTACAGATTCCACATAAGTACAATATGGTGTTCAGGTATTGGCATTCTTCACAGTGTTATCCATAATTTGTTATGATCCACACATTCAATGCCTTTGCATAGTCAATGAAATATAGACATCTTTCTGGTATTCTCTGATTTCAGCTAATATCCATCTGACATCAGCAATGATGTCCCTGTTTCCTTGCCCTTTTCTGAATCTGGCTTGATTTCCCAGTTCCCTGTCTATTTACTGCTGCAGTCACTTTTGAATGATCTTTAGTAAAATTTTCTTGTGTGGGATATTAATGATATCATTCAGTAGCTTCCACATTCAGTGGGGTCCCCTTTCTTGGGAATAGGCACAAAGATGGATATCTTTCAGTCAGTTGCCCAGGTAGCTATTTTCTAAATCTCTTGGCATGAATGAGTGAGCACCTACAGTGCTGCATCTATTTGTTGAAATGTCTCAATTGGTATTCCATTAATTCCTGGAGCCTTGTGTTTTGCTAATTCCTTCAAGGAAGCTTCTACTTCATCCTTCACTACCGTTGGTTCTTGATCATATGAACCTCTTGAAATGATTGGTCATCACCAATTCTTTTTTGTATAATGACTCTGTGTATTCCTTCCATCTTCTTTTGATCTTTCCTGAATCATTTAATATTTCTCCTATAAAATCTTTCACTATTGCCACTGGAGTCTTGAATTTTTTCTTCAATTCCTTAAGCTTGAGAAAAATAGAGTATGTGTTTCTCTTTTGGTGCTGGGGTGTTGGGGATCGAACCCAGGGCCTCAGAGCCTACAGAGTGGTACTCTACCTATTGAGTTAAACCCCAGCCCCATCTGACATTTATAGAATATTTTAAAACTACTTTGAACATAATTTATTTTTATTAGTGCATCAATCCACATTTTACATGTTACACTATAGACTATATATTATATGTAAAATATGTGATTCAAATGATTTTTATTTAGATTGAATTGGACCTAAACAAAAGATACATTAGAATCTACTAAAATAAAATAAATATTTAAATTTGCTTTCTTTGGTGCTATTACATTTTATGGTTGAATAATTAATATTTGTAATCCACAGTACATATTTGTAGTCTGATGATAGGATCAAAAGTATACTCATATATATGACAAAGACATGTGTCATTTTCATGATTTCATTGCAAACACCTCCATATACATTTTTTTTCATAGTTTGGTTGAATGTAAAAGTATGTGATCAATTCTGGACAATCCATAATTATCTTTGGAAGCCCTAGAACTGATAATTTCCACTTTATATTTTTTCTTACTTGTAGGGGAAAAAACTTTTTTTCATTGTATTATTATGCTGAGAGATTTTTCCCTTATTTCATTTGTTGTTGTTGTTAGGTGTCATGGAGTCGAGTCCAATTCATAGCAACCCTCATAGGGTTTTCAATGGCTGACTGTTTCTCGGGATTGCCTTGGGAGTGGGTTGCCATGTCCTTCTTCCATTTTGCAGTGCTGGGAATTGAACTTGGGACCTCAGACACTGCAGAGCAGCGCTCTACCAACTGAGCTAAATCCCAGCCCCTTATTTCATTTAGCTCCTAATATAAGGTACCACTACTTTTACACAGATTCACCATTATATACATTTTATGAAGAACACAACAATTGTCCTGTAAGTTCCTTTCTATGGAGAGTTGGAAGGGAAATGATTTCTCTTGAAATTTAGATTACATATATATTCTATGGTCACTCTGCTACCTACTAATGGACATTAAGAAAATGAAAAACTTCCAGACACCATTTTGCTCAACTGTATATTGTGGGAAATGAAAACAAATATCCAATCTTCAGTTAAATGAAATAAATTTGATTCTACTACAAATACTTTTTTTTTTTTAAAGAATAACACGTGGGGCAATTGATGTTTTATTGTTCACAGAACAACCATATCCTTCTCTTTCAAGCATAGCTGATGTCAGCAAAGTTTTCTTAGGAAATTAAAATTTCAAATTTTAATATATCCATTTCACTATTTGCAAACATTTATATTTGTATTCACAATGGTAAAATTTTTTTCATAAAAATACATTAGCTCTATATTTAGTGACAAAATTGCAGATTAAATAATTTAGTGTATATTTTTAGTATGTAAATTGAAATCTTTCTCAACTAAATTTTTAATTGCCATAACATAATTAAGGCACTCATTGTAAATCTGTATCTTGAGTTTAATTTCTAAAAAGATTATTTTTAAAAATAGCAGTCAACATTCTCCATTCCATAGAAAGACACTCTATACTAAAAATTGAGGGTTGCACTCTGCTCTCTCAAGACATTCTATTTTCACATGTCATTTTGTCTTGTCCCCTTCCTTTTAAATTTAGTACCTTGTTTATATAACCAATTATTATCAGTGAAGCTGCTGAGCACTACAGGATATATTCCTTCATATTTTTGTTCCTCTCCAATTGTTATTCCTGGTGCCTACAAAAATGATCCTTCAAGTACCACTGCAGAACAAGAACAGTAGGTACAAATGAACTGCTTCAATGAACTTTCAATCTCCATATTGATTGAAAGCCCAGGGAAATTATATAATTGTTATGACAACAGAACATGAATGAGTTTGTTTATTTATTGGTTGATTTGTTTTAAATGTGTTTATTCATTGATTCCTTTATTCATGTGACTTGATGTGATTGACTTTTATTTTTTATTTTATTTTGTTTTGGAACAATTGAGAAAGAAAAGCAGATTTCACTTTTAGTCTAATGTTAAAAAAATAAAAACAGCTACCATTTTGAAATGTAGGTACTATCACAAAAACTATATGATTTTCCAAGTAGTTTCTTTCTTCTTATAGAGAATGTTGCAATATAACTGTCACGCACACTTCTGTCAATATTTCCTGTATCCTTTGATTTTTCTTTTACTGTTTTTCTCCTTTATATAAATTTATTTATATTTTTGTCATTACCTTAGACAGCCTGTCTACTATTCCATTTTTTGTTGGTATTGTTTTTTCTTTATTTGATTATTTTATAGTTTGCCTTCTTCAGCTATTTGATTAATTGAAATTGATTAATAAACCAATTAAAACATCATATATAATCACATCAGGACATAGCATTCTCGTCTCAGAAAATTTAGGATAACAGAGAAGACATATATAAAGCTTGGAATAGAAGATAAAATGTTTAAACTCATTCAGTTTTGAAGAAAAATAATAATATATGGTCAATTGTGGTGAGTTGGGTATTCTAAAGCACTCACAGAAATAGTGTTTAGGATATAAGATATCTATTGGAATCAATATCTGTGAAAAAATAAGAGATGGAGAAATAGAAGCAAGCCGTATAATTCATTTGTAATACAAGTTCAACAAAACTTCACCCAGAAATATAGAATGTTTTAAGGGGTGTTTCCCTACAGAATGTTTTGCACCTGGTTGAAATGCTCAGGCCTTAATATCCCATCACATTTATGAATCAGAATCAGGCTGCTTCAAGGAGGGCATGACCTTAGACAAAGCACATCTTTGAAGCTCATGGATCTGATACCTGGGGGCTTTCTAGTGACTGCAAACCTACACATAGAAATAAATCTGTCTTAAACAGGGACCTGAGCAGTGCTTTCTTTAAAGAGAAATTATTTAGAGTACGCCATAGACAAATATTACAGTGATAGTCTCTGATTCAGTCCCAGGATATTTTTCTAAGTTTCAGGATGAAGGAAGCTGTGAAGCAAAGTGTAAATTAACTTTTAGACCTGAAATTAATTCCAATATCTCCAAAGTCAGTATATTTCAGTATACTCAAGTCTTTCTAGAAAAAAATTAAAATTTAACTTTCAGGAAAAACAAAATATTAACATTAGTAACCACGCTGGCAGAGAAAAAATATTTTCCATTCAACAAGAATTTCTACATGCTTCTTTCAGTGTTGGGGTGATGCTGGTGAGGGAAACAACAGTAGAAGTGGAAGAAGTCTCAACCCCAGATGAGAACAGTGAGTAGCACTAATCAAAGTCCTTTACTGTTGAAATTTAGAGATTTTCACCGTAAAATTTATCTTTCATACATATTAAAGAAGGGAGAACATGCCAAGTTTCATGAAGTCATTCAGGAACCCACATTTCCACTACTATATTATTTGCATCTATTGCCTTACTCCAATAGCTGGGCAAAGCTAAAGGGAAGAGAATGAAACATTTCTAAAGATCAAGTTAAGAAGAGTGGCTAATGAACTTTCTCAAATTCCTTGAATGTAACTCAATCATAGATAAACACTAAATGAGAAAATGAATTTTTTCAAGCCCAAGAAACACAGGGTCTATTGGACACTGGCAAATATCCATAGCCTTAGCAACAGGTCTGGAGCTAAATGAGACCATCAAAGAAAAGGAAGAATTTTTCTATGCAGAACTGCTGATATTGACTTAGAGTTCACAGAAAGTAAAAGTATTAATTGTCACTCCTAGCATCTGAATAAATTTGTGGAAGGAATCTGCAAAATAAGAATAATGGTTTGCATTTTTTCTATATTAATTAGTTATTCTAGAAATGATTTGAAAGTTACATAAGAGAAAATCAGCAATTCATCATTAATTTTTTCCCTTTTTTCCTTTTGAAGTACAAAATGCACAAAGATCTATTGTCAAGAACTTGGAATATTTCTACTTGTTGAATTATAAGCTTGCTGCACATAGAGACAATTAGTGTGCAGATGATACAATCTTCTATGCAGATTCAACAATTTATGGAAGTGAGAATGATGAATTAAAATCATTATTTTATTCAAAGCACAAATAATTGCTTCCAAACTACTGTAAGTGTCAAGAATAGTAATAAAATATGTTGATGGATGCTAGTTAAATGACATTTAAAGTTTTATTAGGGTCAAGAGAGCAAGATAAGAAAGCATTCAAACTATCTACATAATTTTATTATGTAACTACTTGTAAAAATATGGGTTTAAGAAAATAATGAAGAAAATGACAAGTTGACAGTAATCAGTCTCCCCAAATTTCCTTATCTAAAAGACACAAGATTATTTCTTCACTAATAAATTGCATTTCTTGAAGATAAAAATGCTAAAACTGAAGAAATAACTGTGATTAAATGAGAAAAAGAAAAACTTATGGTACCACATGTTCCCATTCATCTGTCATTCTTTCTTCAGATAATTTGGGATAAGAAGGAGGATATCTATGGAGTTTAGAATATAATACATAGTTTTAAAACTTATTTAGATTTGAGGAGAAATAATAACATTTGGTCTATTGTGATGAGTTAGACCTTCTGGAAGCATTTACTGAAATAGAGTTTGGGATGTATTTATTAGAATCATCTCCTGAGGAAAAATAAGAAAAAGAGATAGAGAAGTAAGCAGAATAAGTCAATTATGATACAGGCCTAAAAAATTCTCACATAATGCACAATAATGCTTTGTGACCAATGTGCTTAACAAAGTTATATCAAGAAATATATATATGGACAATAGAAAGTAATGTCAATGAGGAGAAGGAGGAGGAAGAGGAGGAGAGAGAGAGAGAGAGAGAGAGAGAGAGAGACCAATATAGATTAAAATCATCATAAATCTCAATACACAAAGTAAATAACCAAAGAGATAAAATCATAGAGTATGAGTCAACAATTTCAAATCAAGGTTAATATAAGACATACTATTGATAGACCACCTATGCTATTTAAAGACAGGCTTAGTTTAAATGGGCAACCACGATTTAAATGGACAAACTTCCAAAGATATAGTTTCTCATGTGAACAACAAAAAATAAAATGAAAAGAATAAAAAAACTTATTTTGCCAATTTGAGGATAAAGAGGAAATAAAGTGAAAATGGAAATCATAAAGTCCTGAAAGACACTAGAAAATTCCAGAGTCATGAGACTCCCACATACTTCACTACTCTTAAAACATAAAAATAAAACACTAATTATGTACCTGGCCTTTGGTAGTCTACCAGAAGAGGGTATTCTTAATGATAAATCTGGAACAATCTCGTTGTCATAAAGAGAACAAAGGGAAAATCTGTAGACAACGATTGTGGTAAATCAGCAAATAAAATTGTAACTGGAAAAAACTTCTATCTGAGAAATAAGAGAGAAGTAGAAATAAACTGTAATTCTATCCTCCAAACAGCATTAAGTATGCTCAAACAAGCATTTGAGGATATGTAAAATTGTATTGAAAAAGAATTTCAGAAGTTGTAAATAGAAATGTATGAGAAAAATGGGAATTTAAAAAGATAATTAAACTCTCAAAGTAATGGAATGATAACATAAAATTGTTTCAGAAATAATGAGAAGTATCATAAGGCACTCAACAAACAAGAGGCTCAGATAAAAGTTTACTACGGAACATAGAAAGACAAGAAATCAATCAAGAGAATGCAAATAGTATAACAACAAAAAGGAGACTTAAGAAATTTTAGAAATGGAAGACAAAAAGAAATCACATTTGTATTATTTGAGTCTATGTAGCAGAAATACAAAACAATGTACAAGAATATCTAGAAGTATAATCCAAGAAAATATTCTGGATAGAAAATATCTTTGGTCTATTTCATCAATGAGCCTGCAGCCATAGCCCTGTGGCATCTGATCCCATCAGATCTCAGAAGCTAAGCAGGGTCGGTCCTGGTCAGTACCTGGATGGGAGACCGCCTGGGAACACCAGAAGCTGTAGGCCTGGGAGAAGGACCTGGCAACCCCCTCCCAAAAACCAATCTGCCATTGAAAACCCTATGTACAGAGGGTCGCTATGAGTCGAATACCGGCTCGACAGCACCTTAAAAACAACAATAACATTCATCAATGAAAATCTACAAAAGAAAGTGAAGTATGAAAAAAAAAAGTAATGTAGAACAATCAATAACAAGACAGACCTTAGAATAAAATAGAGAATTTCAAAGATAAAAATAAAGTGCTAAATAGTAGGTAAAAGAATGAAATAATTTAAAAACAAAAACAAAACAAAAAAAACAAACAAAAGTAAAAACTAGCTTTAGATGTTTCAAAATCTATGTAAAAGACACACAACAAGAATGCGAAGTATGAGTTTTACATTTTCCTAAGATTATTTCAAATATCAATTCAGTAGTAACAAAAGAATAATAAACAAAGCAAAACAAAACAAAAAATACAATCAACACTATGGATGTTAAGGAATTCTAAACTTGTCAGCTCTTCTTGAGGAATCCATTCAAGAATGAGTGTTGACTTGCAAAACTGCAACAAAAGGACTGATGGCAAATTCTTCCTTAATCTTGGCATAAAGACTTCTTAACATAAGCTAAAAATATTTACAAATATAAAATTGGGCCGCAAAGATGTTTGCATTCAATAATTATTGGGCTACACAGTAACAGCACAGTGGTAATTTTTTTTTGAGGGGCAGGCACTCTCCTACATTGTGGGTGATAATCTAAATTAACACAATGCTTTTGCACTCATACTTAATAATACTTAACAGTACTACTTATGCACTTATGTGATTACATTTAGGACTCTACCCTGAATATTTAGCTTCAAGTATTTGAAAGTAATATTCATAACATTATTCAAGGTAGCATTGTATGTAATTATAAAACATTATAAACCAAAATACTCCTCCTTTGCTTAGAAAACTAAAGTATATCTGGCCAATGGAACACTATGTATTTCACACAAAAAAAGAGAGATCTGTTAGTTAATAGTGGGATGATTTCTAGTACATACAGTCAAGTGAAAAGCTGAAACCCAAAACACTGGTTATGTTGTCTTTCACATGATGAAGAGGAAGGATTAAAAGAATATTTACAAGTGTTTGTTAGCTGGTTATCTGCAGGGAGACTTTGACAAGAGTACTGATAAGGGAAGGATGGGAATAAGGTAGAGGTGAAGAGAGAATATTTCTTTAAGTATAACTATTTCACAGCTCTGACTCTTAGAAACAGCAATGTTTTAGATATCTTATGTGCCTGTAAAAAATTGACTGGTAAGACCAAATATGATGTGGAATAAAGCCAAAGTGTGATCTATGTGCCAACAAATTAATTTAACAGTAGTACATAGAATAGCATAATTGAGGGAGCTGGTGACAAAAAAATAATGAACCTATGTAACTTTGGGAAACAAGATCTTGATTGGATACTTTTCAGATGAAGACAGAAACACTACACATAAATGCTGTACTCTAGTTAGTAAACATATTTTTCCCAGATATGGGTTAGCAAACCTTTTATGCATACTACAATAGGATAGACATAAGCAAATATGCTGTAGGCAATGATGCCTATGTTTCTCATGTTTAAAAAAATGTTAGGCTAAGAAAAAAAAACCTGTAGTATTGGGTTGGACTTGTTGTTAGGTGCCATCGAGTCGAGTCCAACTCATAGCGACCCTATGTACAGAAGATCGAAACACTTGCCGATTCTGTGCCAGGCAAACGATCTTATTTATGTTTAAGCCCATTGTTGCAGACACTGTGTCAATCCATCTGGTGGAGGGTTTTCCTCTTTTGCGTGACCTGCCACTCTCCCAAACATGATGTCCTTCTCCAGGGATTGTTCTCTACTGACTACATGTCCGAAATATGTAAAACACAGTCTGCCCATTCTTGCTTCCAAGGAGCACTCTGGTTGTACTTCTTCTAGGACAGATTTGTTGGTTCTTTTGGCAGTCCATGGTATGTTCAATAGACATCTCCAGCACTACAATTCAAAAGCATCAATTCTTTTTCTGTCTCTCTTGTTCAATGTCCAGCTTTCACAACCATATGATACCACTGGAAATACCATGGCATGAGTCAAATGCACCTTTGTCTTCAATGTGACATCTTTGCTTTTCATTACTCTAAAGAGATCTTTTGCCACAGCTTTTCCTAGAGCAATGCGTCTTTTGATTTCTTGACTGCTGCTGCTGTGGGTGTTGATTATAGAGCCAAGCAACGCAAAATCTTGGACAACCTCAATCTTTTTTCCATTTATTGTGAAGTTGCATGCTGACCCAGTTGTAAGGATTTTTGTTCTGTTGATGTTTATTTGTAACCCATATTGAAGGCTATGATCTTTGATCTTCATCAGTAAATGTTTTGACTTAGGGTTACCAACATAAATACACACACTCATAGATATGCCTATATACATAAATACACACTCATATATAGTATGTACATTTTTATTTTAATGTACATATGATTTATATAATGTACATTTAATTCATAGAATGTATTTATATAAACAAAGATAGAGAAATACAGAGGGGAGCTCTATATAGGTTATCCCACATATATAAATAACCTGTTTCTGTCAACAGAAGAGGTCTAGGAATAATAATAGCTAATATCAGTGAGGCACCTAATGCCAGATCTTGTTTTATATACATCATTCTCCCCTAAAAGGAGCCAGAGATTCTTGGAAAAGTGTTGTATTTCTAGGGTTAGATAGAAAAATTCTGGGTGTTTCTGGAGTTAGAGGAGAGATGGTTCTCAGATAATGTAGGGTCTTGGTGAAGGAATACAGCATGAGTCCCAGATGTTAAAACTGGAAAAATTTGAATGTTGAATATTAACACAAGGAATGAAAGAAATAGCCCTGTGTCTCTACTGATATAAATAGTAATCAATCAAAAATATAAATAAGTGGAGAATAAAGACAGCTCTTCTATACAGAATGATTCAAATTATTGACTATAGAAATATAAGAGGAAGAGAGAAGATCACTATTATGAGTGATAGTAGTAATCATAGCACACCAGACCAAAGATGAATGCTAAAAGAAGATGACAAAATTTGAGAAAGAATATTATTATGTACTGTCAAAACCCTTTTCAAGATATCACTCACCTACAAAGAGAAAGATAATAACCTTATAGCAGACAGCACCATAATCAAAAGCTCAAAATTAATTCTACTAGTGATAAGATATGGTGATATCATGCATACCTTGATATGACACCAGGAGGACATCATGCTGTAGTATTTTCCCCAAAATGAATAAATTTATTTCAATCATGAGAAAACATCAGACAAACTCAAATTGAAGAAAATTTTACAAATAAATGGTAGATGAGTAATCTTCAAAAAGGTCAGGGTTGTGTAAGATAAGGAAAACACTGAGGAAGTATGAATCTAAGGATATCAGTGGAATCTAAAAGAAAATAACTGAATGAAATGTGGATTCCTGAATAGATATCTACATAAAATGACACTAGTGAGAAAAATGCTAAACTTGAACAAGGTCTATGAGTATTATACTGATGATTTCTAGTTTCAAAAATACTATGGTTATGTGAAGACTAATATAATGAGACCCCCATGTATGTGTCAGCTTGTCACACTGTGGGTTTTTGCATGTTGCTGTGATGCTGAAAGCTAGACCACTGGTATTTCATATACCAGCAGAGCCACCCATGGTGGACAGGTTTCAGCTGAGTTTCTAGACTAAGGCAGACTAGGGAGAAGGTCCTAGTAGCCCACTCCCAACACAATTAGCTGGGTGAAAACCCTATGAATAGCAGAAAAGTACTGTCAAGTAAAGTGTTGACAAATGAGCCCCCCACCCCAGGCTGGGAAGCACTGAAGAAACAACTGGAGAAGAGTTGCCTCTTTAAAGTACAGTGGACCTGCATGATGGAATGGAGCAAAAGCCCCTGAGATCTCCTTTTGCTGATGTGGCACAACTCAAAATGAGAGGAAACATATTGACTGCAACAATGGACTCGAACATAAAAAGATCATGTGCATGGCACAACATTAGGTAGTGCTTCATTCTGTTGTTGCTATAGGTCAGATTGGACTGGAGGGCAACTGACAACAATATAATGAGAAATAAATTGAAGAGTAACATAGGACTCCCTATACTGGTTTTGCACTTTGTTGTAAGTCTAAAATTGGTTTAAAATAATTACCTGAAACAAAAAAGAGATTGAGATATGAAATTTGAATTTCAGCTTCTTAGTAATATAGTTTGAATAAACGATAAACTTTTTGCTGTGGTTTAGATCAGTTTGGTAGAATGACACTCTGTGTACTATGAGTTCCTGGGTTTGATTCCCAGCACCGAAAATAGAAGGATGGGATGGCAATCCATTCCTGAAGCAATCCATAATTAGCCATTGAAAACCTTATGAGGGTCACTATGACCCAGACTCAACTGGGCAGCACCTAACAACAAAAACAACATAAACTATAGTGGGGTTTTTTGACCATTGTTTGTTTTCTTTTGTTTTAAGTACTGGAGAGACTGGGGAGTTAAACCACCCAGCCCCTCATGCATGTTAGGCAAGTACTATATTACTGAGCCCATTTTTAAATTAATTAATTTATTTACTTTTGAGGCAGGGTTTTACTAAGTTGTACAGGCTGACTCTGAAGTCAAACTTGACAGGTACGCACCATGGCAACCAAGTAAAGTATAGTTCTTAAAAGGACTCTAAATAGATTTTTAAATTTTATAATCACAATGACTGGTAATTTTTACATCTCACAAAGGAGAATCTTATTAATAAAAGCCCAGGTAATCAGAGTTGGTAAAAACTCAGGAATGCAAAGAAAACCTAATCACTATTCAATTATTTGTACACCTCCAAATCTGATAAGCTGAAATAAATTTCAATTGAGCATGATTTTTGTAATCAATAATCACTCACCGTTTCTCTTCACACATGGCCTGCTAGTGTGTAAATCTTTTCAATAACTAATAAAATATTGATTTAAAAATCAACCCAAATCTGTGCATGCTAGCACATGCCTGTCATCCCAGTGACTTGGGAAGCAGAGGCAAGAGGATCAAAAGTTCAAGACCAGAGGCAGTCTTCCTAACTTAGTGAGACCCTGTCTCAAAAGGTATGGGCTGAGCATGCAGCTCAGTGGTATAGCACTTGTAAAACATGCAAGCTCAAGGCCCTGGGTTCAGCCCCAGTACAGGCAAAACAAACAAACAAAAAATTAATCCAAATGGATGTAATAAGGATTAAATAAACAAATATAATCAATAAAAAAGATATTAGTAGTTATGTCCATTTCCTGAGAATATTAAAAAATTTGCATTTTATTAGTGTAAAAGTTCAGATCGAATAAAAACAAGTTAATGTTCAAAAGGAAAATATCTTATCGGCATAATTTGTCTTAAGGACAAGATCATTTTGACTATTTTCATTCAAAAACCTTATTTTCCTTTTTTGTACACAAGTTCCCATAGAATGTTACTGTGTGAATTGTAGATTAGTAAAGTTATTTAATATTTATTTTATGTAAAGGATCTCAGAGCACCCACACTTAAAAAATGTAAAAGATGGATTGAGATATATATATAGAGAAATGCTAATTAGCAGAGAGGCAGCCCCTTTAATTTTGCTGAAATAAAACCAAGAGAATAGATTCAGAGTTATCAAATGCAATCTGCTTTGCACAATCAACTTTCCACTAGTTCAAGTAACAGCATACAAACTTGTTGTTAGGTGCAGTCCAGTTGGTATCTGATTCATAGTGACCCTGAGTACAACAGGAGAAACACTATTGTCAGTGCTTCTCTGCTATTCATAGGGTTTCCAATGGCAAATTGATTGGGAGGGGGTTGCAGGGTCAGTTTCCCAAGCCTGCAGGTGTTGTTAGGCAGTCTCCCATCCAAGTACTAACTAGGCCTGACCCTGCTTAGCTTCTGAGATCTGTCAGGATCAGATGCCACAGGGCTAAAGCTGCTGGCCACATACAAACTAGATGACCACAACTCAGAAAACAGAAAGTGTGTGTGTGTGTGTGTGTGTGTGTGTGTGTGTGTGTGTGTGTGTGTCTTTGCCTAGAGAAGTTTTAGATCCACCAGAACATTGAGTGGAAGGAACAGAAAGTTCCCATATTCTCCCTGTTGGGCTCTGCACATGCATTTTCTCCCTATTACCAACATCACTCACAGAATAGTATGGTTTTCACCATTTGTTAACATCAGTGAACCAACACTGGCACATTGTTATTACCCACATTCTACAGCTTATAGTTGAGATTAGTCTTGTTGTTTTATTTTATGGGTTTAGACAAATATGTATGATTTGATCCCACCATTTTTGTAACATAAAAGTAGATTCACTGCCCTAAAAATTCCTCTCTTCTCCGTCAATTCATCTTTATCTCCTCTGTGTGCCCTGGCAGCCACTGATCTTCTTATCGTCTCCATAGTTTTGCCTTTTCTAAATATCATATTGTTTGAATAATACAGTATGTACCTTTTTCAGATTGGCATGTTTGATGAAGAACATTTAAGTTTCCTCCATTTGTTTCGCCTGCAGCCATAGCCCTGTGGAATCTGACCCTGTCAGATCTAGGAAGCTAAGCAGGGCCGGGCCTGGTTTGTACCTGGATGGGAGACCGCCGGGAACACCAGGTGCTGCAGGCTTGGGAAAAGAACCTGGCAACCCCCTCCCAAAAATCAATCTGCCATTGAAAACCCTATGAACAGCAGAGAAGCACTGACAGTGTTTCCCTTGTTGTACAGAGGGTCGCTATGAGTCGGATACCGACTCGACGGCACCTAACAACAACAACAACCATTTGTTTCATATTTGATAGCTCATTTCTTTTTAGTGTTAAATAATACCCTATGTCTGGATGTTCTGGGTATGCTACAATTTATCCATTTATATACCTATAAGCAGACATGGATTGCTTCAAAGTTTTGGAAATTATGAATAAAACTAGTATGAACAACTTTCTCCTGGTTTCTTTGGGGCTTATTGTTAGCTTCTTGGACATGAGTTTTCCATATCTTTGAGTAAATAACAAAGAGAATAGGTGCTAGATTGTGTGGTAAGAATATGCTTAGTTTTTGTAAGAAATTACCAAATTATCTTCCAAAATAGCTGTACTATTTTGTATTCCCAACAGCAATGAATGAGAACTCCTGCTGCTCTACATGCTCATCTGCACTTACCCTTGCAGGGTTCTGGACTGCAACAGTGGCATACACACACACACACACACCCGTACACACACACATATACATACATATACACACATACATACATATACATACAAATACATACATATACACACATGTATACATACATATACATACATACATATATGTTATTTTAATTTGAATTTACATGGTGACATATGATGTGGAGCATCTTTTAATATGTTTACATATGTTTATTTGATATTTGTGGGTATTCCTTAGTTAGATATCAGTTCATGTAATTGGCCCAATCTTTGTTTGGGTTGTTTGTTTTATTATTGTTAATTTATAAGTGTTGTTTGCTTGTTTTAGATAACAATCCATTATCAAATCTATTGTCAGTGTTTTCTCCAAATCTCTAATTTGTCTTTTTATTCTCTTGACAGTGGTCTTTCACAGAATAGAGTTATTTACTTGTAATGCAATCCAGTTTATCAACTAATCTTAAGGAGTTGTACTTTTAGTATTGTGTCTTAAAAGTCAATAGCAATCCTAAGAGCATCTAGATATTCTCCTATGTTAGTTTCTAGGATTTTTATAGTTTTCATTTCATATTTAGTTCTATGGTGCATTTTGAATTACTTTTTGTGAAGATGTAACATCTTTGTCTAGAGTCGTCCTTTTGCAGGTCATTGTACAGTTGTTCTAGCAATATTTGTTGAAAGACTCTCTTTTTTCCATTGAATTCTCTTTGCTCCTTTAAAAAGGGTCAGCTGACTATAGTTATGGAGGAGTATTTCTAGGCTATTTACTATGCTCTTGTGGTCTATTTATCTACCTACAATTTTATCACGTTTGTAGAAAGGAAACAAAAGTGGATTTTAAGTCATTGTCTTTAATGGGTATTAGCAAAATAAACACGACATTTTTTCCTCTCATGCAAGGCTAAAGCTAATAATAAACTGTGGGTGTATATAGTATTGAAAAATAAAACTACAAGTTATTAATGCACAAACATAAGCAGAGCCAAAGGAGAGTTCTATATGCTTTGGGACTTCACCTTAAGTATGTGTCCAGTGCCAGAATTTTAGAAGAGATATTTGTCTTATTAAAATATTCAATTACATGATTTAGCATCATCTTTAAATCATGGATTCCAGTTTCATAATTTTAGTCAGTACCTGTAGTCAACAATAATACCACAACTGATCTGAGAGGGGTTTTCATTTAGCTTTTGTGGTTTAGGTGGTTCCACAACCTAATGTCAAATACCTAAAATATCTCCTGTCCACAAAATTTTTAACTATTGTAGCTAAAATTTCCCCCTATAGTGGTTATGTCTGTCTGTCTGTCTGTCTGTCTATCTATCTATCTATCTATCTATCTATCTACCTATCTATCTATCTATTTTATGTGGTACTGGGGTGTTAAAGGAAGAGCCTCATTCATGGTTTACAAATGCTCTACCACTGAGACACCTTTCCAGCGCATTTTTTACTTTTTATTTCAAGACAGGGTTTCTCTAAGTTATTCAGGCTGCCTCTGACCTCCAACTCCAGATCTTCTTGCATCTGCCTCCTGAGTCTCTGGGATTACAGGCATGGATCACCTTTTCAGGCTTCCCACAATGTTTTGTTTTGTTTTGTTTTGTTTCTACGATAGATAAAATCTCTTTTTTCTCCACACATCCTTGTTTCTGCCTAACTTCCTTCATCAACCACTGCTCACTCATGCAGGAAAGAGGAAACTAGAGTCAGAAGCCACTGTGCAGGGTGAAAGGTTGCTTTTTGCCCTCAGAACAACCTTATCATCCATCCCTATTTTTATTTTATATTTTTATTATTGATTAATTGATATAGTACTGGAGGCTTAACCCCAAAGCTTCACATATGATAGGCAAGTGCTTTACCATTAAGCTACACCCTCAACTCCCTCTCCCACTTTCTAAAAAATTTGTTTATTTTGAGACAAGAATTTCACTAAGTTATTCAGGCTGCCTCTGGCCTTGAATTAGGGATTTTCCTCTGAGATTACAAGAATGTACCATGATGCACAGTTCCTCTCTTCTTTTATAGAAACTCATATTAACTTGAAGAGAAAAATATTAAACACATCAATTTTATGGCACCACATGCACATGACTGGAATCTTATACAATGTAATCCAACACAATGCACCTACTAAATATGATTTCCATGAGTGAATGGAAAACTAAGTTTTTGTCACTGACATCACTTTTTGAGTACTTTATTTCTCTTATCTTCCAGGTTATATTATAGGTGGAAATTAGACTGGATATTGAAATACTACAACTTCACACTTATAAGTAAATACCTTAAGGACTTCTATTATTTTTCCTGTCTATAGCAATACCACCCTGGCATCTGATCTCCTCAGATCTCTGAAGGAAAGAAGGGTTGGATCCTGCTTAGTCCTTGGATGGAGACCACCTGGGAATACCAGGTGCTATAGGCTTGGTTGAAAGACCTGGCAATCCTCTCTTAAAATAATCAGCCATTGAAAACCTTACAGATAGTAGAGGAGCACTGACAATAGTGCCAGGCATGTCACAGTTTCGTTCTGTTGTACATAGGGTCACTATAAGTCAGACCTGACTTGAGAGTACCTCACAACAATATTACTTTTCATAATGTTGGCCAACAGATTATCTTGATGCAATTGCAAACTGCCTTGTGAAGAGTAAAATGATTTAAAATGCAGATAGAACATTACATTTTTTGGCACAATAAACCACCTGAAGACTTATAGCAACTCAGATTTACTCTGATCCTTTAATTAGAATAATATGTTAAATACTACTTCAAATGGGACATTTGAATGACATTTTTATTTGAAAGTCACCAGTACTAGTTGTAAAGATGACAGTTATTTGTCCTTCTACACAAAACTGAAGGCCAACTGCAAGACGGAAAGTATTAAATAAAACAGACCAAAAAAAAAAAAAAATGCATGAACTGAAATACATTTCCATGAACTGAAATGCATTTACTGGATTAAATATTGAGCTTCTTTGCTTTAAGTAATCTATTTCATATTTGTTAATCCTCCAGCTTAATTCTCAATAAGTAAATTTGCCAGGCAATTATATAAAGTTGGCTTAATTTTCTGCTTACAGAAGGAATTCATCTTTCAGTTTTTCCCATATCTAAATTTCTAGAATTAATTCTTTCTTCTTATTATTTTTGATAATATATTAAAATATATTCTAATCAACATGAATATCTTTAGAATATTTAAATATAAATCTGTAGATTTGAAAATAAAATATTTCCAATATTTTTATTTTATTTAGTTTGGTAAACTTAAAGAAAATTTATGATTATACAGGCTAACCTATATTATTTTTTGTGAAAAAATAGTTCTGAAGTTTAAAACTTAAAACATTAATTATTCTAATTTGAAACAGTCAGCAAATTCTACCCTTGAAACCTACTCTATCCATAGCTTGTATAATAAATTACATGTTTTTACATAGACAACTTGGGAAAATAGCACAGAATTGACAATAGAGGTCTCCACATATCTTTTTTCTCTTTACTTTCCCTCTCTTTCTGCTATTCCTGACAGGTCATGATTGATGTGTTTTCTATTCTCATTTACAAAATAAACTCTTTGCTTGGCTGGACAGTTATTTTTTCAGATGATTGAATCAGAATTCTTTTTTTTTTTTTTGGTGCAATCATTGTCTCTTTACACGTAAAAAATAGAAGTATTCTGGAGTGTAAGGTTTACATTGTTACAGTTAATACACTCTGGATGAAGTAAAACTCTAGTATTTTAAGATCATTAAAGGGAAGTCTCATTAATTTCCATAAATTTACTTTAGGGTCATATTATCAAACTGTTTCTATGAAGTGTACTGACTTAGATAACTATTAAGTGTTATTAGAGGCAAAGACTAAACCCAAATTACATCCCCACTTCCAAAAAACTAAAAGTGGGAAAATAAAACAAGTTTTTCTGATAGAATCCACTAATGGGTTACTACTAACTTGAAAGGGAAGACTACAGTGTCATTTCTTTTATTGAATTTCTTTTAACTGATATTCTGTAAGCAGATAGTAAAATAGTAAAAATAAAATTAGGGAATAGAGAAAAACAAAATAGAAAAATGCTTTACTATAAAGACTAAAAAATTATGATCTTGGGAATTTAAAAACATCTTAATGATTTTGTACTTAAAAAATAAGTAGAATAGATAAGCTTAGTGTAGTCTGAAAGCAAAACTATAAAGAGTACATTAAATAAAACATGGTATATAAATATGATGGAATGTTGTTCAGATATTATAATCACATTGTGAAAAATTACTTAACATGAAAATGTTAGTTATGCAATGTGAAAAAATATTACAAGTATATTTATGGTAAGATCTCAGTGAATTAAAAAGGAACATGTGTTTATAAAATATTAGTACTATATCATAAAGTGTGATGTTCATAGGACTTATCTCAATAGAATTCTGAGAAGTTATTTTACTACATTTTCTTATTTTGCTTTCAAAACTATTAAGATAGTATACTGTTGACTCAGTCTAATTTTGGAATCTGGAAAAGAGGATTTGAAAAAGTAAAACAAAGTCATTGTTTTAAAATTTTCTTTTCTACCTGCCTGTCCTCTTCGGGAAAAATTTCTATGCATAAGTCACTCAGTAGGTAAGTATAAGTAAAGTAAAGGCCCCTCAAATAATTTCCTCCAAGAAATATAATTAATTCATTTCAACCACATGAGGAATTTTAAAATAAGACTTCTAGTATTTCAATGACTTCTAATATTCTATGATATAACCTGTTTTTGGAGCAGAAAAAGCATAACAACCTAAAAAATAACAAGTGATCATCTATCTTTTCATCACTTGAGCAAAGGCTGAAATGAAGGATGTTCTTCATTTTCACTAGCCTGCGTCACCAAAAGGAAGCTAACTTTTTTGTGATTATTTTTCCCTCCTTTTCTCCATACATTCAGGTGTTTTCTCCAAGGATTGTCTTATTGATAGATATTTCACCCACACTTTTGTATGCCTCTCTATTTTATCTGTATTTTTGAAGCCTGTGTTCTTCTTCATGAAATTAACATTTAATAAGTTGAGAAAACTATATTGTTTGTATATCCTTCTTGCCACACAAGAAACTGTGCCAAGTTCCACAGTGAGAAGGCTTGTGGGGACAATCCTGAGATTTGGAACAGTACATGATTTATCACTAGTACTCAATAACCTTATGTTAAATCAAAGAATATTTAAATACATCTTCTTGAGATGTAGTTTATTGGTGTATAATGTAAGTACACAGGAGAAAATCATTTTAAATTATTACTGTTCTTAAATGCTGTCAAGTCAGTATCAGACTGAAAGCAACCCTATGTACAACAAGTGAAACACTATTGTTATTGCTTCTCTGCTATTCATAGGGTTTTCAATGGGTGATTATTTTTCAGCCCGGTCCTTCTCCCAAGCCTACAGCACCTGGTGTTCCCAGATGGCCTCCCATCCAAGTACTAACCAGGTCCAACCTTGCTTCACTTCTGAAATCTGATGGGATCAGAAGCCACAGTGGTATAGCTGCAGGTTATTTTAAATTACTCTTTTAAAATATGAAACTTCTGTAATTCTATTAATATCCATTATTATAGTGCTCTGGGAAAAAACAAAAAACCCTGCTTGTTAGTAGGACACCTCTATTGAGGGAGGGAGAGCAAGCACCTACATTCACATTTTCAAAGGAATATTTCTAAATTTATGAAGACTTCTTCATGATAAAGTATGTGACCCAAACCTAGAGGAAATAAGCTTCCTTAATTTAGGGACTGGGGCTGGGATTTAGCTCAGTGGGTAGAGTGCTGCGCTGCAGTCTCTGAGGCCCTGAGTTCAATTCCCAGCACCGCAAAAATGGGAGAAGGGCCTGGCAATCCACTCCCAAGGCAATCCCGAAACAGTCAGCCATTGAAAACCCTATCAGGGTCGCTATGAGTCGAATACTGACTTGACGGCACCTAACAACAACAATTTAGGGACTATGGGGGACTATAGACAGAAGGTGAAATTTTTCATGAAATTGTTGGGCCCCACGTTCGGGCGCCAGTTGTATGTGGGGCGCGCGCCTCCCGGTCCGACCTGGAGGTTCGGACAGGCTTCCCCGCCGCGCACACAGATACTAAACACAATTCACTTGGGACCCTCAGGTGAGAGGCGCAGACTCCTGCAGCCCTCGGGACCCCGGTGGAGACGGGAGAAAGGAAAAGCTTCAGACACTTTGCCTTCCAGGGGCAAGCACCTGTGTTGGTCCTCTAGGTGGTCAGGAGGAGACAGCTGTTGCTTCCTGGTGATCAGACAGAGAGCAGGTTCCTTTCCTTGTTGAGGATTGCAATGGGAGAGCATTATTTCCTCACCGAAGGTCCGGGGGAGAGCAGTGGGAGAGGCGCTTCCTCATCGCTGGTCTGGGCAGGAACAGGTGAGAAGGTGCAGAAAAGGATGCCAAAAAGGCCATGCCAAAAAGGGCTTTGCCAAAAAAGGTCGAGCTGCCGCAGTGCAGCTCTTTATGTAGCTTGTCCATGGAATGGCCTGAGCCAATCAGCTTTCAGTCCAGTTATCCAATAAGGAAAGGTTTTGTACAAACTTGTAACCAAGTTACTTTCATTTTCCCTAGATTTCTAACTTACAAACCAGATATTCAAACACCATTTTCCCAGTTTGGGAGTTTTGCTAATTTCCTCCCAATTTTTCCCTACAGAAATATATATGTTTATCTCTCTCTCTCTCTCTCTCTCTCTCTCTCTCTCTCTCTCTCTCTCTCTCTATATATATATATATATATATATATATATATATATATATATATATATATATATGCCTGATAGCTTTTGCTTATTTTACT
>VMDO01022889.1:0-32666 GCA_007922755.1 Pedetes capensis | reverse complement strand
CACTGAGTGGTTTAAAGTTGAGAAAGGTGTGCATCAGGGCTGTATACTTTCACCCTATCTCTTCAATTTGTACGCTGAGCAAATAATCCGAGAAGCTGGACTTTATGAGGAAGAACGTGGCATCAAGATTGGAGGAAGACTCATTAACAACTTGCGTTATGCAGATGACACAACTCTGCTTGCTGAAAGTGAAGAGGATTTCAAACATTTGCTGATGAAGATCAAAGATCATAGCCTTCAATATGGGTTACAACTAAACATCAACAAAACAAAAATCCTTACGACTGGGTCAGCACGCAACTTCACATTAAATGGAGAAAAGATTGAGGTTGTCCAAGATTTTACTTTGCTTGGCTTTATAATCAACACCCGTGGAAGCAGCAGTCAAGAAATCAAAAGACGTATTGCTCTAGGAAAAGCTGTAGCAAAAGATCACTTTAGAGTACTGAAAAGCAAAGATGTCACATTGAAGACAAAGGTGCGTCTGACTCATGCCATGGTATTTTCAGTGGCATCATATGGTTGTGAAAGCTGGACATTGAACAAGAGAGACAGAAAAAGAATTGACGCTTTTGAATTGTGGTGCTGGAGATGTCTATCGAATATACCACCGACTGCCAAAAGAACCAACAAATCGGTCCTAGAAGAAGTACAACCAGAGTGCTCCTTGGAAGCAAAAATGGCCAAACTGCGTCTTACATATTTCGGACATGTAGTCAGGAGAGAACAATCCCTGGAGAAGGACATCATGTTTGGAAGAGTGGCAGGTCAACGAAAAGAAAGGAAAACCCTCCAGCAGATGGATTGACACAGTGTCTGCAACAATGGGCTTAAACATAAATAAGATCATTTGCCTGGCACAGAATCAGCAAGTGTTTTGATCTGCTGTACATAAGGTTGCTATGAGTTGGACTCGACTTGACGGCACCTAACAACAACAACAACATAAGAAACAGCAGGCTATGGCAGATGAAAGAATAAAAGAGTGCTCTGACCGCAAAGAAAAAAACATTTCAATAAAACACTGGGAATCCTATTTGCTTGTTGTTAGGTGCTCTTGAGTCGTATCCAACTCATAGCAACCATTATATGGTTTTCATTGGCTGATTGTTTTGGGATTGCCATATCCTTCTCCCATTTTTCCGGTGCTGGGAATCGAACTTGGGACCTCAGATACTGCAGAGCAGCACTCTACCAGCTCAGCTAAATCCCAGCCCCTCCTATTTGCTAAAAGTACAATATTTGCTGTTTTAGATGAAATGCTGACAGTATAACTTTCACTTTTAACTACTTACAAATGAAGTATTAGGGGCTGAAGAAGTTTTCTTTGCACATAAGCACATCTTATAGATGGCTCATTGCATTGTTTAAAAGGTCCAATTAAGGTAAAGATATTAAGAAAAATCTTTATTCTTCATGAAAAATAAACGGGGTTTCACTCGCCTTATTATTAGGTGTTATTGAGTTGGGCATTACTCATAGCGACCCTATGTACAACAGATTGAAACACTCCCTGACACTGTGCCATTCTTGGCACTATTTCAATGCTTATATGCTATTCGTAAGGTTTTCAATGGCTGTTTTTTGGGAGTGGGCTGCCAGGTCCCCCAAGCCTACAGCATATGGTGTTCCCAGGCAGTCCCCCACCCAGTAATAACCAGACCAGACCTTGCTGAGCTCTGAAATCTGGTGGGATTGGATGCCAAGGTGGTATGGCTGCAGGCACTCACTTGCCTTAGAATGTATCAAATATTCTCTCCCAAAGAGAAATGATATTTTACCCCATAAATATCTCCAAGTGTGGAGATTTCCTGACAAAATACCAAAAAGTGCCTGGTGTATAACTAGTCTTCTAATAAAATGGCTGTCTGGAACCTGAGAGTCCTGATTACTTGAGTTTTCTAGGTACATAGGGGCTAATAAAACATTTTAAAACATTTTGTCATGACTTCTTAAGTAGACCATACTTAACATTGCATTATAATTCAAGAATACCCTCAGAAGAAAAGTATGTTTGTGAATCTATTCTCTATGTTAATCTCAATTAAACCACCTAGATTTTAAAACCTTTTTTTCCCCCTTTTTTTTGTGATAGTAGGTGGCTGAATTCAGGGCCTCACACATACTTTGCAAGTGTTTTACTACTGAGCTGCACTTCCAGCCCCTTTTTAATTTTTTAAATCTTGGGATAGGGTCTTGCTAAATTATAAAGGCTGCCTCTGGCCTCAAACCTGCAGTCCTCTTGCCTCCACCTCCCTAATTGCTGGGATTACAGGTGTGTGCCACCCAGCCAGGCTTAAAATATTTTTCTACTTTCTCCCTTGTCAGACTGTTAGCCATCACTTTCTCTTTTGCTCATGTGATGTCTTGTTATACCAATTTCTCTAATTTGCTACTTCTAATCTGGTTTGATCTGGGGAACTAAACACCCAAATTTTCATATACTCAGCACATACTGTATTTTTTTGAGTGGTGTTTTGGGCAATGTGCTAGACACACAATGGCCTGTCCTCAGAGGGCTTACATTCTAAAAAGTATGTATGTTTTATGGCAAAATATGGGTAAATGTTGCTGAATGAAGAGTCTCAGCTGTTCTTCTGAGTCAAGTGTATTATTCTTAGGGTGCAGACCTTATGTTATCCTGACAATTTTATATGCCCATTGCGTTAATTAATGAAGTCGCTGAGAAATTGACATCTAGATATGTACAGAGTTATTAAAGCATTCCAATTTTATTGAGAATCGTAACTATCCTTGAAAACAATGCCTCATCCAGTGGACAATACCAAGGGCCAATTAAGGGATTATATCCTCAATGTTAAAACAGCTATAAAGAAACTTTAACTGACTACAGTTGTGCTCTCTTGGTTTTCAGAGGGAAAAGTAGGAATTAGGAATGTTGCTTGGATTCCATATATACTCGCTTGATATTCATTTTCAACATGGAGTGATAATCTCAAAATCCTTCAGAGATCTCTTTCTAAAAGCCCCTCAGAAGACATCACCTAACTTAAGGCACTAGTTAGCAAACGTCGGATACCTCTCAGTTCGGGGATTATTCGGTAGTTTATTTTTAAGCTGCAGAGCGCTATCCTAAGATCTACTAAGACGTTCTGCATGTTTTATGTAAAATAAAGTAAAAATATAAGTGCATAGTTAAAGGAAAGGTAAGTATTAATTCCCAAGCTTTTCCGACGAGGCCGCGGCGGACAATGGCCACAGAAAGAAATCTGGAGCATAGTGTTTTATGGGTAAAGTGTGATAGCTGTTAGGCAATTCGACTCCGCGCCCAAAGAGCATGGGGATCACTCAATAATCGGTCTGGGGGCGAAAAATTTGAAGAAGCCCCTCCAGGAAGCCAGCCGAAATGCTGGGGAGGTGCCTGCCGCTCCTCTCCATACCTTGGGGGCACCAGGACCCGTGTCGCGGGCTGTATGGGCCACCGAGAAATCGATGACCCCTCTCAGGTCTGCGGTTCCAGGCTGGCTCTGCCGGTAGAAGCGAAAAAGTTTTCGAAAGGCGTCCTCCCCAGGCTCTGTTACCAGTGTCGCCACAGAGCTCAAGGCCGCCGCCATCTTCCCCATCTCGCTGCCTGGCCCATCTAACCCGGAAACAGATTTCCAAGCTCAAGATCCAGCAGGTTCTTCCGGGGTCGCAACTGCGGTTCACAGAGTTGCTTCGGTCTAAAGATGGCGGCCTCGGCAGTGAAGGCTGCTATGCCGCTGCGTAAAATGGGTGGGCCAGTTGCTTTTGTCAGAAAAATTCCTTGGACCGCGGGGTCAAGTGAGTGATGGAAATGTGGGAGAAGATGAATTTGTAGGTCCAAGTGAGCCTCAAAATCTCTACTTTCTGTAGAGCATGTGAGTCCGCGTGGTGGCTTAAAAGGCCAAGTTTGCTCCCGAGCAAGCTAATGCAGAGAAAGAAATTTTGCTTGCAGTTAACTGTTTAAGAATGTCCCTTGAGCTTTTAGGGTGCGAATTCAAGGTCTGTGCAATTTGGAGAAATTTGGTGGAACGACTTATTACTTGGTATCTTTGAGATTTACGATTTAGAAGGGACTATTTTGACTGTAGTTTGGAGCTTGGATTTAAGGTGGCAAGATGGTAGGGGTGGAGACGAATTAAAAGGACATTTCATTTAGTGCAAAGATGAAAACCTGAACTAGGGAAATGGTGAAAGCGGAGGATCAGATTCATTTATATTTTCAAAGTAAAATCGACAGCGTTTTGTGTTGGCTTGAGGAGAGATGGGTATAGAATGAGGAAAAGGGAAGAATCATTTCTAGATTTTTAGTATTGGTGAATTGCGTGTTTAGAATTTAGGAGGAGCAAGTCGTGAGAAGATGAGTGAAGTTGGAATGTGTTGAGTTTGAGAAGCTTCTGAGGACTCTATCAGGCGATTGGATAGAATCGGATAGAGATCGTACATTGTGAGAAATGGACTCTGAAGCTAGACTACCCAGGTTGCAATTCCAGCTTAGCCATTTAATAGTTCTAATCTGAATAACAGTTTAATAATCTAAAAAATAAAGTCAATAGTGTCACTGGCGGCACATCAGGGATTACAGCTCAGCGTGGCTGCCCAAGCCTGAGGAGTTTGCCTCGTTGGGTCCTCCACTCAGGTTAAGCTAGGTGCTTGGCTTCATCACAGAAGAGTTTCAGGGCAAGTCAGTGAGAGTGAAGCAGGGTTGTAGAATTTATTAAGTTTACCCTTTAAAACACATGTGGCCCTTCGGAGAGAGCTTCCAAGACAGGGACCTGGGCTTCCCAGGAAAGCTAAAAGGAAAAAGCCCCTGGGCGTGCCCCTCTCCAGTTTTCTTTAACCTAGGCCACGCCCCATGTGATGTCAGCCTTGGGTGCCCAGCTCTGGGCACTTAGTATGACGTGAGCATTCAGTGCCTTGAAAGGAACCTGTCATGGACGGGTCAATAAGATCAAAAGAAGTTCTATTGTTTAGGTTTAAGAAAAAAGTCATAAGGGCATGTCTCAATGCAGCACAGAATTACAGAGGGGGAAAACAAGGTCAAACTCAAAGGTTACATACATTTTTTTTTGACCCCAAGCATAGCTTATTACCATTTTATCATTTAAAGTATTTAAAATGTCTCTCCAAAATAACATCTCTATGCAGGCAGTCCTTATAGTAGTTTTTTGTAGTTGTGTCAAAGTTTTCGACTTTCAGCTGGTGAGACTCAAAGCAGATTCTGAGGTGAAAGCTCTCTCCCTTGTCATGTCCCCCAAATTTGCTTATCTTTCTATCCTGCTTCAGTAGTACCTACCTCAGAGTTGTGGAGAGGATTGAGTTTATAGATAACATTAGATTTTTGTTAGAGTCTGAGTACTCGACAAATGAGAGTTATTTTCGTGATTACTAACATTGAAGCTTAGGGGAGAAGCCTTGGAGTTATACCATTGGAGTAATTCTGAACTCTCGCCAACTTTGATTTTTGTGAGCGGCTGTTTTGAGTTAAGGTTTTCATATTTGCATCCCAAAATGTAAAAATCCAAGGTCAACTTTCTGATAGATATTCATTGATCCTGTCAGATCTTGGAAGCTAAGCAGCATCAGGCCTGGTTAGTACTTGGGTGGGAGACTGCCTGGGAACACTAGGTGCTGTAGGCTTGGGAGAAGGAACCAGCACCCCATTCCCAAAATTCAGCCCACCACTGAAAACCCTATAAATAGCAGAGAAGCACTGATGGTAGCATTTCTCCTGTTGTACATAGGGTCACTATGAGACAGACACTGACTTGATGGCACCTAACAACAACATTCATATGTAGGTTAGTCCCCTTAGATAAATGAATGGAACAGAGATTACTTCCCTTAGTTTTAGTGGCTCAGATGTAGTAGTAAGATGGGAAGTAGATTGGCTGTGACTCATCTTTTCAGTATATGGTTGGTGAAGGCCAAGCCCAGTAAAAAAATCTCCCTTATGGTCTGTGAAACTTTGTGGAAAAGCTGACAGTTTTCACCCCCATCTCGTAGATGCAAGTTTCTACACCATAAGGGCTAGTTTAAAACCCTTAAAACTCCAAAAACCTAAAACTTTGGAACAATTTTTCTGAGTTCATTCAGCAAATATTAAAAAAAAAAAAATGGCACTGTTCTTGAGCTGTTTCTCCTGAAGAACTATAGGTGGTTACCTTCTAGATGTGGTTTGTTTTGTATGGTAATCAGCTTTCTGTCACTGTGACAAAATATCTGTGATAAATAACTTAAAGGAAGAAATGTTTATTTTAGCCCATGCTTTTAGTCTGTGGTTGCTTGACCTTGTCGCTTTGGGCTTTTGGTGGCATAGTACATCATGGTAGGGGCACATGGTATAGGAGGGATGTTTATATCTTGGCTGCTGGGAAGCAGAGAGAGGAGAGGGGGGAGGGGTCCTGATCTCCACTTCAAGGGCACTCCCCCACCTTCCTTCCTCCCACTAGGTCCTACCTCCTAAAGGTTCTACCACCTCTGGATGGTGCCATAGGCTGGTGACCAAACTTTCAGCATATGGACCTTTGGGGGACATTCAAAATCCAAACCATAACATTTTGGAAGTGTTTTCTAGAACTTTAACTGCCTGGTTAAAACATGTATGTTAAGCACTATTTTGCTTATTTTCCAGTATTATGTTCTATGAATCCCTGATCTTGCCAGCTGATTTGAGCAACCATTAGAGCCCTTCAGAAATTTAACCTCTGAATTGTTGGAGTATTTGACATTTACTTATTTATTCAGCCAATATTGAAGGTCTACTGTGTATCACAGGCTGGGATTTAGCTCAATTGGTAGAGTGGTGCTCTGCAGTCTCTGAGGTCCTGAGTTTGATTCCCAGCACCACAAAAATGGGAGAAGGACATGGCAATCCACTCCCTTGGGAATCCTGAAACAGCCATTGAAAACCCTACGAGCATTGCTATGAGTTGGACACGTGATGGCACCTAACAACAACAACAACTGTGTATCGCACACTGTAAACATAGGGGTGTCTATACAGCTTATACTGTAGTTGCTGGCGCTGAAGAGATAAACCACAAATATATGCAGTTGAACCAATGAAGTTTAGGTGTACCAGGAGACATGAACAGGTAATATAAAATGTAAACCTGCTGGGTGTAGTGATGCATACCTGTAATCTCAGTAACTTGGGAGGCAGAGGCAGCCTGTGTACTTTAGTGACACTGACTTAAAAACAAATAAACAAAAAAGGGTTGGGGATACACTGATAAGTGTACCTGCAAAGTATGTTTGAGGCCCTGGGTTCAACCCCCAAGTACTTCCAAGAAAAAAAAAAAGGAAACCAACAAAATACAACCACTGTAGTTCAGAAGAGAAGCAGATCATGAAGTTTTTATCTTTCAGATCCTACACTGTAAATCTTTGAGGTCTCGGGGCTAGTACAGTGTCTTGTATTGCAGTAGTAATTCAATAAAATAATACTTAGTGGATGTACTGGCTTGAGTCTAGAAGGATTATTGTTAGATGCCATGGAGATGGGTTGACTCAGCAACCCTTACAGGGTTTTCAATGGCTGATTGTTTTCAGGATTGCTTCAGAAGTGGATTGCCACATCTAAGGATAGTGGTAATTTAATTAGGAGATAGGGTTACTGGCATATCAGGGGAAGTGAACCACATATGCAAAGATGAGAATCCATGGGACAGGACACAGAGAATTCAATTCACTAGAGAATACTTAAAGAATAATCTGAGATTAACTGTGGGCCAGCAGTGGGAAATAAGGCAGGAAGGGTAGGTAGGATCAAAACCTAGTATAAACTTTAAATTACAAAAACCATTAAGTTGAAATTTTATTAGGAAATCTCTAATTCAGCTGGCAATACACTGGATTAGAATTCTTTTTTGTGTGATCTGCTCACAGAGATTATAATTCACACACCTAGCATGGTAGTTGTTATAATGAAAACACTCATCAGTATTTGCTGAGTATGGAGACTGTAGTCAGCTCAGGAATTTTTCTGTCCACACCCTACCACCAAATATGGTACTTTAGAGCAATAAGTCAGTCCCATAGCTGCTTGGGAGAAGGACCTGGCAACCCACTCCCAAAGATTAATCCGCCATTGAAAACCCTATGAATAGCAGAGAAGCACTTATTGTAGTGTTTTGCCTGTTGTACATAGGATCACTTTGAGGTGGACGCCAACTCAAAGGCACCTAATAACGACAACAACATAGCTGCTTGCTGAAACTTAAGTGTAAGAAAATGCAGAGTAGTTCCTGTCCACCAGAAGTTTGGGGATCCCTTTTGGTTTTTATCCACAATCTATGATTGTTGTTGTTAGGTCCCATTGAGTCGCGTCCAACTCATAGCAACACTATGTACAACAGAATGAAACACTACCAGATACTGTGCCATGCCCGGCACTGTTGTCAGCGCTTCACTGCTATTCATATGGTTTTCAATGGTGGATTGTTTCGGGAGTGGGTTGCCAAGTCCTTCTCTAGCTTGCAGCTCTTGGTGGTCTCCTATCCAAGTACTAATCAGGCCAACCCTGCTTAGCTTCTGAGATCGGGTGGGATTGGATGTTAGGGTGCTGTCGCTGCAGACACAATCTAGGATAAAGGACACAAAATATATTAACTGCTTTTAATATGCTTTCTTTCCTTATACAGGTGAGCTGAGAAAACACTTTGCTCAGTTTGGCCATGTACGAAAGTGCATTGTACCTTTTGTGAGTATTATCTTTAAAAAGACTATTGGAGGCTTGGGGTTTAGTTCATTGGCAAAGTGCTTGCCTAGTATGTGTGAGGCCCTGGGTTCAATCTACAACATGACCACAAAATAAAAAAAATTGTTTTCCTCTAATTCTTGATTTGTCCTCCAAGACCCTATAAATAGCAGAGAAGCACTGACAATAGCGTTTCGTCTGTTGTACATAGGGTCGCTATGAGTTGGACACCATCTTGACAGCACCTAACAAAAACAATTCTTGATTTTTTATTTTTTATGACTTTTTAATTTTTCTAGTCTGTTTTGTCATTATGACATTTCCATACATGCATATTATTGTACATAGCTCATGTACCCTTTCCCCACTGATTCCCCCCTTCTTCTGCTTGTGTGTCTTATTTGTATGTATCTGTAGATTCTGCCTTTGAGAGAAAATTGTGCTATTTCTCTTCCTTTCCTTCCATTACCCTTTCTTACTGTCCCTCCCTCCTCTCTTTAGTCTCCTTTCTCCCTCCACAGTCCCTCTTCCACTTTCATGACATATATTCAAATAGTGAGTTGTTGTTGCTATTTGCCATTCATTTGAGTCCAACTCGTAGCAACCCTGTGTACAACAGAACAAAACACTCCCACACTCTGCTAAGCACATGATCTTTTTATGTTTAAGCCTATTGTTGCAGACACTATGTCAATCTGTCTAGTGGAGGGTCTTCCTTTTTCTCATTGACCTGCCACTCTCCCAGACATGATGTCTTTCTCTAAGGATTGGTTGGTCTTTCTAGACAACATGTCTAAAATACATAAGATGCAGTCTAGCCATCCTTGCTTCCAAGGAGCATTCTGATTACACTTCTTCTAGGATAGATCTGTTGGTTCTTTTGGTAGTCCATGGTATATTCAACATTCATGTCTAGCACAATTCAGAAGGATCAGTTTTCCTGTCTTCTTTATTCAATGTCTAGCTCTCACAACCATATGATGCGAGTGAAAATACCATGGCATGAATCAGGTGCACTTTCATCTTCAATGTGACATCTTTACTTTTCAACTCTTTAAAGAGATCTTTTGCCATAGCTTTTCCCAGTGCAATCTTTTGATTTCTTGACTGCTGCTTCCATGGCTGTTGATTGTAGAATGAAGTAAAGCAAAGTCTTGGACAACCTCAATCTTTTCCATTTATCATAAAGTTGCTTACTGACCCAGTTGTAAGGATTTTTGTTTTGTTGATGTTGAGCCACAATCCATACTGAAGGCTATGTTCTTTGATCTTCATCAGTAAATCTTTCAAATCTTCTTCACTTTAAGCAAGCAAAGTTGTCTCATCTGCATAAATGCAGGTTGTTAATGAGTCTTCCTCCAATCCTGATGCCACATTCTTCATGAAGTCCAGCTTCTTAGATTATTTGTGCAGCCTAGAGATTGAAGAGGTACAGTGAATGGATACATCCTTGACACACACCTTTCTTGACTTTAAACCAGGCGGTGTTTCCTTGTTCTGATTGGATGACTGCCTCCTGGTCCAGGTACAGATTCCTCCTAACTATAATTAAGTGCTCTGATATTTCTAGTCTTTACAATGTTCTCCAGAATTTGTTATGATCCACACAGATGTCTTTCTTGTTTAAAATAGACATCCTTTTGGTATTCTCTGCTTTTGGCTAATATCCATCTGACATCAGCAGTGATGTCTCTGGTTTCATGCCCTTTCTGAATCTGGCTTGAACTTCAGCAGTTCCCTCTTTATATACTGCTGCAGTCACTTTTGAATGATGTTTTTTTTGTTTTTTCCATTTTTCCCTTTATTGGTAAAGGTTGGTGGGTTACTGAGGAATACAGCTTTTGCTTTTTCCATTATGTAACTATTACATTACTTGCTTTTGAATCATCTATAGCAAAATTTTACTTGCCTGAGATATTAACGATATTGTTCAATAATATCCATATTCACTTAGACTCCCTTTTTTGGGAATAGGCACAAATATCTCTTCCAGTTGGCCAGGTGACTCTGCTAAAGGTAAGAAAGTGAGCATCTTCAGTGCTGCATCTCTGTTGAAACATCTCAGTTGGTATTCCGCCAATTCCTGGAGCCTTGTGTTTTGCCAGTTCCTTCAACCTATACCAGTCCATTTTAGCTCACTGATGCCTAGAATGTTGACCTTCATGCGCTCCATTTCCCTTTTGACACTTTCTAATAATCTTAGATTCATACTACATACACTCCACATTCTAATTATTAATAGATATTTAAAGTTGTTCCTTCTTGTTTTGAGTTGTGTCACATCAGCAAACTGTGGTCCCTGGGGCTTTACTCCATTACCATCATTAAGATTGACTTTGAGAAGGCAACTCTTCCCCTATCATCTTTTGAGTGCCTTCCAACCTGGGGGATCATTTTCCACCACTATATCTGACAGTGTTTCTCTGCTGTTCATACAGTTTTCCATGGCTAATTGTTTGGGCAGTCGGTAAGCCATGGCCTTCTCTCTAGTCTGTGTTAGTTTGGAAGCTTAGCTGTAACCCGCCCACCATGGGTGATCCTGCTGGTATCTGTAATACTGGCATCATAGCTTTCGGCATCATAGCAACACGCAAGCCTCCACAGAATGGCAAACTGACAGACAAGTAAGGGGCATTTTAATTTAATACTTACGAAGTTACCTTTGAAGTACAGGAGCAATATCCCAAGAATTTGGACTTTTTGGTAAAGCAGAATATAACTTCCTAACAAGAAAAATGAGGACCAAATGGACAACTCCACTGAATAGGCATCTTGGTATCTGCCCTTTACTGGAAGGTTGAAGGGGCTGGGCAAGGTATTTCCAAGGATAATAGAATCTTTTTCCCATGCATGATTCATAACATAGGTTGAATGATAACATACTCTTCCACTCACACAAGGGAAAGTAGCAAAAATGGTTTGACCAGAATTCTGGAACTGTGTAAGAGAAATATTTTGCCATCTTTCTTATTTATTAGAAACATGATAATAGTAGTGGTGATGAGGATGATTTGGTCTCAGAAATGACCAGATTCAACTAGGTTTTAAGGCTTGTTTGCTTTTCTTTCTTTTCTCTTTTTTTTCTTTTTCTTTCTCTCTCTCTTTTATAGTACTTAGGGGTTGAACTGAGGGCCTTGCATATATTTTGCAAGTGTTCTACCACTGGGTTCCATCTACCCTTAGTCCATTTTTTGAGTAAGAGTCTCACTAAGTTGTGCAGGCTGCCTGTGGCCTCAAACTCGTGATCTTCTTGCTTCTACCTCCGAGTTGCTGGGATTACAGGTGTGTCCCACCATTCCCAGCCATGACTTTTTTTAGTTCCTGGTAATTAGGAAGTTATAAATAAGAAGGCCACATTAGTGATCATAATTTCCTTTGACTATCACTGTTAGTAAGTTTGCACCTAGAATGATACAGAAAGCTCATTATTCATATCTTCTCCATTGGCAGTGGAAAAGGTGAACATTAGGATTTAGCCTTGGATAAACAGGAGGGTTAATATGTACTAAAGAGCAAAGTTGTTGGTATTTATTAATGTCTGTAATCTGATACTGGCAGTTGGAAAAGTTGGTCATTTGATTTGCAGTTCATGGAAATTTTTGAAGTTCATGATTAATCTTCTCCTTTATTTTGAATATTTAGGACAGACAGACTGGCTTTCACAGAGGTCTGGGTTGGGTTCAGTTTTCTTCACAAGAAGAACTTCAGAGTGCAATCCAACAGGAAAATCATATTATTGATGGAGTAAAGGTAAGCCTGTTTCCTTGTCTTACCATAAACTTGCCGTATATCTATAGGTCAGAAGTGTAGAATGACAGAGACTTTGGGAAATTTGTATCTGACAAGCTTCTTTAATGCTTATTTGGAAGAGTGGTGGTGGTTCTAAAAGGTCTGGGGAGAGAATTCCAGGAAGACCTTGTAGTTCTATTTTTGGTGCTGAGGATTGAACTCAGAGCCTCACATATACTAAGCATGTCTTGTACCACTGAGCCACACCCCCAGCTGGAAGGCCTTTTAATGGTTAAAAAGGTATATGTAATACAAAACTGGAAACTTAGGGTTGAATTCTTGGCATTCCGGTTGACTGTGATTTTGAGCCAAACTGATAATCAATTTCTAGATGAAGTTCAGAGAATCACAAGAGGAAAAGGAACAAATAACAACCTGCCCGAGTCACTGGTACTAAGTCCCTAATAAAATAAAAAGGCATTCTTATAAAGTGGTAATTTCCAGTTTTGATGTTTTTTTACATTGTCTTTCCTTACAGTGCTTTTTTTTCCCCCCCAGCTATATGTTCAAGTTCAGAAATCAAAAATTTTGCAAGGGGATCACATATCTGATGAAGAGAAAGATCTCTGAGATGATTACTACCTGTTAAATAAAGTAAACATAACTGAGAAGTTTGTCTAAATGTTTTTATTTGAAACAAACAGTTGGACTAAGCAAGACCTTACTTTCCCCACTCCAACGTGAAACAGCACAAGAGAGGCAAAATTCATTTGGTAGCATAGTCTGAATATTTAAGTATCATCCTACTCATCGTGGTTGGGGTAACTTTATTCCTAGGCAGTAGTTCTTACACAAAATATTACCCCCAGACTACTAGTGTCACACAAAAGGAAGTGGTCTTAATTCTGTGTGGAGGGCAGTATGTTCTACAAGTGCCAAAAGGTGGGAAAAGCACAAACACAACCCACTCTTTAAAAAATCTAAGTAATGCAAAGTAGAATTTCCAATCCCCCCATTTCCCGTAATAAAAAGTAGTGCTGGGATGTGACACCCAGATTTGGTTTTTATCCTGACCATTTACAAAGTGTGCCCCCATGACTTGCATCATTAGGGTTATCTATAATAGTTCATTCACTCTAAAGATAGGTGTGTCTATTCCTTCCTCCTCTTCTTGCCTTCATGCTCATGTTCCTTGGGCCGGCTGCTATCTGAGGGTCTTTTAGAGCCACCATGTTGTTTGGCTTCTTCCAAAAACTTGTCCAACCCAAAAGGATCTTCCTCAAATTGAACTGGTCCTTCTCGGCCTCTCTGTCTACGGTCTGAACCAGAAAACTCCTTGTCGGGAACAAATCTAGGGAAAAAGAGAAAGGCCTATGAACTACTTTTGTGTCAGTGATATAATCATTGACATTGAATTATCTGCCTTGATACCTGTTGGTCTTTATTCTGGCTTCTAGGTCATCACCATACATATCCTTGTCCACATTTTTACTGGGCCTGTAAATACTCTGAGCCATGTCTTTACCACCTCTCCAGGCTTGATCATAAACATTGTAAATTTCATCTTCTCCACCTGCAAATCCACTGTCCATACCCTATGGAAAAAAATGGATCACATCAAATATGTATGTACTATTTATTAAAAACCTGATTACTCATGAAGAATAAGTACTTGCTCATTTATAGCTCACATTTTCAAAAATCTGAGTTGAAATTTTAAAAAAGGTTTTCATTATAACATGAACTTGTTCATATCATGTTGGGGTCCTTACCCAGGTACTCAGATAAGGCACTTGTTAACAAGTGTGACTACTTTAACAACGTAGTCATTAAAATTGATAGATGCTATAAATAGGTTCTCAACAATGTCAATTTGTATGCACATGGTAGCAAGAAGATGAAAGAATGGTAAAACATTTCTCAGGTGCCATTTAGAGCATTTAGGGCCCCTTAACTGCCTGAGAGTAACACTGCTAAAGCACAGGACAATAAAATGAAAACCACATGAATGAGAAAATTTTCATCTCAAGTTTTAAATGTTTAAAGATGTTTATCTTAGTTGGTAGTGTGCTGCTTTATGCTCTGAGGCCCTGGGTTCGATCCCCAGCACTGTAAAAGTGGGAGGACCCTGCAGTCCACTCCCAAAACAATCATCCATTGAAAACCCTATGGAGAGCAGAGAAGCACTGCATAGCACAATGTCAGGGAATGTTTCATTCTGTTATACAAAGGGTCATTATGAGTCAGACCCGACTCCATGGCACCTAACAACAACAACAACAACAACAAAGATTATAAAAGGTTGGACAGTCTTGAAAATATTTACGTATGTAAACCTTCATCTTTAACTCTCTTTCCTCAAGCTGATAAGTTGCCATTACAGAGGTTCAGAAAATAGCTTTGGACTCAAGACATTCAAATTTGAATTTTAACTCTGTCACTAGCTAAAACTGTCTCAGCTTCCTTATGTAAGAGATAAAAGTGTGACTTCACAGGTTTATTTTTTTTAATTTTTTTTATTTAAAGGGTTGAGATAACAATAATGCCTGGAATATAAAAAGCATCCAACAAATTATTTAGAAAAGCTTACTTAAATACTACTTTCAAACCTTAAAACCTCCAGTGCTACCTCTGGCTTTGAACTTGAGATCCTCCTGCCTCCACCTCCCAAGGTGCTAGGATTACAGGCATGTGCCACCACATCTAGCTACTTTAATCAAGTTTTAAAGCATTGTTTTTTTTTTCCCTATCTCAAGTTGAAATGTCTCTATAGCATTAAAATTTTAAAAATCAACAAAAAATAATCCAAGAGTTACTTTTGTTAAGACACTGGGTCTATAGACATACTAGAACCAACTTTTATCACCTCATTTCTTTCATTTTCTAGTGCTTCAAATTGTAGCCAACTTTAAGGGGTCATAATCAGCAATGTTTCACCTTTTAGGTAACAAGATACAGCTTCCAACTTTTTTCTGTTATTCTGGCATACCTTTGGCTGATCCATATGTAAGATTTTCTTTCCCCTGAGCATAGGAATTCACATCAACACACGAGATACACTGTTTCTAAACTTCTTGTACCTTGGATTGGTTGAAGAGCCTTTGGTCATACTGAACTTCATTGGAAGATCGAGGATTGGGTACACCCAGAGCAATGACTTCACTGATATCTCGATTTTCATTTCTCTGCAGTTTTGACCTAATTGAATAATAGTATCATTAATGAGCACTTGTTTTTTTTGGTAGCACTAGGGGTTTGAACCTAAGGCCTCATGTGTGCTTTACAAGTATTCTACTACTAAGCTGCACTATAGCCCAGTTTTTTTTCTTTTTACTTCGTTAAAATTTTGAGACAAGGTCTTGCTAAGTTACACAAGTTGCCTCTGGCCTTGAATGTGCAATCCGCTTGTATTGGCCTCCCAAGTCACTGGGATTACAGGTATGGGTCACCATGCCTGCCTTAATGAGCATTCTTTATAGACAAGTTGAATACAGTCAATTTAAATATTACCAATCTCATAAGCAAAGGAAACTAATGTATCCTGTTTATATCTTGTGAACATATATCTGATAATCCACAACGAGGTTGGCAACCCTTACAGCATTTAAGATGCATGGTTAGAGGAGGTAGGACTTCCTGTTAGCTCAAAAGAATACCCAGGAGATTGGTTCTTGACATGGAATCCTATAATACAAGCAATCACCTTACAACAATGCTAAGGTATGAAATTGTGATGGTGTACAATTGCTATTGCTGGGGTTTAGCTCACTTGGTAAAGTGCTGCTCTGTGCTCTCTGAGGCTCTGGGTTTGATCCCTAGCACCACAAAAATGGGAGAAGGACTTGGCAGCCCACTCCCAGGAACAATCCTGAGATAACTGGCCATTGAAAACTCTATGGATAGCACAGAAGCACTGACAAAGAGCCAGGCATTGCATAGTGTCGGCGTTTGTTTTGTTTTGGTGTACACAGGGTCGGACCTAACGATGACAACAACATTTACTATTATTATGTGAATGTTCAGAGAATTAGGGAAGTAGATGGAAATTGATGCATCACATACACCATTTTCAATAAACTAGAATCAGCTCTTTTGGCTGGGGATGTAGCTCGGTAGTAGAGTGCTTGCCTAGAATCAGTTCTTTTACCTAACTACGGTTAGTAATTTTATCCTACTAGAATTCTGAAGAAAACATGTCAATGACCGGATTACTCTGTATGACTTTTGACATTCAGATTAACTTAATTCGTCTCCTTTTTTAGTATGAATGCAACTTACATCCCATGATACCACAGTACTGTCATCACTCATCTTACTAGAAGCTCCGGTCTTAAAATAATTTCTATGGACAATTTGATTTTTATCCTATTATAAATTTATAGCTTTTCTATGTCATAAATTCTCACAGCCTCGTTTTAAGAGCGTACTTTATCCACAGAATCATTTTAATTTTACAACTTAGGAAGTTCCCACCAACAGTGCCATTATTTGAGTACTTTCATACTTCATTTCTCTTTCTTCTACATTGTAGATTCACCAACAACTCTGAATTCAGATTCTCTGCTTCTTATGACTATACTTATCCAGGGAGATGAAATATGCCAATAAACAACACAGCAGGTATTATTTAAGATATACCTTGTAAAACTGGATTGTATCAGCTGCTAGGATGACCAGAGCATGGAAAACTTCATTTGGGAAGAAAATGTTTCACACTTGCATGTAATCCTCACTCAGAATTCCACCTTTGCATTACAGCATTTCCTCAACATTGTTTTTGTTTTTTAAGACAAGGTCTCACTGCATAGTCCAGGCTGGCCTAGAAGTAGCGATCCTCCTGCCTCAGCCTCCCAATAGTAGTGATTATAGGTGTGCTCTACCATGCCCGGTTTGTTTCCCCAACTTTTGAGCAACTGCAGTCCTCAGCCTTTGGTGAACCGAAAACTTCTCTAATTCCTACTTTATGGCTCCATACATTTATTTGGTTTGTTTTATACCATTTTGTCCTCATTAAGAGTTCTTTGTCCCCAACGTGTCTGTCATCTTGTCATGCTGCTGTGATGCTGAAAGCTATGCTGTCAGAATCTCTGATACCAGCTGGCCCACCCATGGTGCACAGGTTTCAGCTAAGTTTCCAGACTAAGACAGGCTAGGGAAAAGGAGCTGGCAGCCCACTCTCAAACCAATTAGCCATTGTAACCTCTGTGAACAGGAGAGAAGCACTGTCAAATATAGTGCTTCTATATTGGGAAATGAGCCCCCAGGTTGGAAGGAATTCAAAAGATGACTGGAGAAGAGTTGCCTCCTCAAAGTAGAGCCTACTTTAATGATGGGAATGGAATAAAGTCTAGGACTCCAGTTACTGATGTTGCAAGACTCAAAATGAGAAGAAACATAGTTGCTGCAACAATGGGCTCAAACACAAAAAGATCATGTACATGGCACAGTGTTGGGTAGTGTTTCATTCTGTTTTGGAGAGGGTCCCTATGAGTTGGACTTGACTCGACAGCACCTTACACTAAGCAACAAGAGTGCTTTGTAGCTGAGTGTGGTAGGTCATGCCTGTAATCCCAGTGACTTGGGAAGCAGAGGCAGGAGGATCACAGTTTGGAGGCCAGAGGGAGGCTGTGTAACTTAGTGAGACCCTGTCTTAAGACAAAAAATGATAAATGGGCTGGGGGTGCAGCACAGTGATAAAGCACCTGGAAAGTATGTGCGAGGCCTTGGATTCAATCCCCAAGTACTGCAACAAAACAAAACAAAACAAAAACAAACAATCCCCCAAACCAAAATATTCTCCCAGTGGTATATAAATATTCCCAAATCATTTTATGACAACTCTACCCTTTTGAATTATAAGCTAAATTGCCCATGACAAGGAACTGATTTTCACTTTACTTCAAAACCTCCTCTACACTTCCACTATAATGAGCATAGTACTTTACATATGAAAGGAGGTTATTAAAGTATGGTAACTTATTTCCTGCCTATAGGTGTAGGCATATAATCACTTTATCTCACTATTTGAAGAAGGAAAAGAACATAGCAGAACAGTTTCATTCACTGTTTCCTTTTACACAAGTATGATCTGAATTCCCTTTTCCATATCCACATTATTCTCTATCTGACTCTCTACGAGGTGACTGAGGAAAGGATTATTATTTCTAGGGATAGTCAATTCTGCTAAGACAAAGCAAGTAAATCCAACAAAATTAAATAGTAATTTATTAAATTAGCAATAAAGAAAAAAAGGAAAAAAAGCAAAACTGATCTTGGTGGACTAAAACTCTACTCCTAAGTGGTACACGTCAAGTAGCACCTACCTCTTATCAGGAGCTGCCCTGGAAAGATTCCGGTCATGCTGTCTCTCTTTTCGCCTATCATGCCGGATTTCATCTCTCTCACGTGCCTCCCCATCCTCTGTGTGGACACAGTTGAAAATTACTTCATCACTCTATTATCCATTAATACTTGGAACAAGAGAATGTTCTTTAATCTTAGATAGAAAATCCTATATACATTTTTGTTTGTTTGATATGGGGTCTTGCCATGTAGCACAGGCTGGCTTGGGACTCAATTATTATGGTTTAAATATAAAATGGCCTGGATACTAGGTCTCCAGGTGGTGGTGCTATTTGGGAGGCTGTAGAACTTTACTAGGTGTGACCTAGCTGGTGGAAGTAGGTCATACTGATGAGAGCTTTTGAAGGTTACCTGGCTTGCGGTGGTTCTGGTCAAGCTCTCTGCTTCCTGGTCTCCCATCATGTGGATAGCTCTCCTCTGTCACATGTTCCTGTCACCTCTGCCATATCTCTGCCACTATGGACTGAAATCCTCTATACAGAGCATGTTCAATCCATGGCCCAGGAGAGCTAGTAATGCAGCCCCACAAAATTTTTTAACATCATATGTTTTATAGCATTTAATTTCTTCATAACTCCATGTGTCATCCCAATTTTGACATTCCAAAGCAAAACTGCAATCCTGAGCATGTTTAGAGAACAATACCTAATGCTTCTTTACAACATACCGGGATGCCACAATATCAAATTCTAACCTTCAAATAAGCCTAACTGTCATAGTTGGCAATGGGAGTCATGTTAGTATTATCACCTGCCACCTGGTCAGTTGAGTATAATCAGGTTGAATTCAAAGGGATTCAAAGCTGTTAAGACATTTAAGGGTGCATCAGAGATTACATAAGTTTTCAGCAACTTGGCAAATAAAACACAGCAACTGCTAACAATATGTTTGAAAATCAAAATTTAACTCAATTCTAGATACCATGAATTGACTATCACAAAATTTACTTGAGAACTAAGAACTGAGACCCCTCCACTGAATCAGACATTGATTGATTGGTTTTACAAAGCTGAGGTCAAATTTTCCCAGTAGTTTTAGATTGTTCTCATTTCTCTAAGCTTTATAATAAAAGACTATAAAAGGGAGGTCTTATACACTGACAATATGATATAGTTTATGTGTGGTCCAAGACAATTCCTCTTTACCTGGTGTGGCCCAGGAAGGCAAAAAGGTTGGATGTCCCTGCTGTAAACTGTGAGCTAAATAATTTCTTCACCCCTTAAGTAGTTCTGTCATAGACACTTTGGTAATAGAATGCACAAGCTAACATATTTGCTGTGTATCCCAGGCTGGCCTCAAACGTGCTGATACTCCTGCCTGAGCTTCCTGAGAGCTAGGATAACAGGAGTACACCAATTTCTATGCCCGGTTTCATGTACTTCTTTGTAGTCAATCTGAGCCTTTGAAACCTTACTGTCGAATCATGCATGTAGCTGAAATGTTTAGTATTGCTGTCTTCAACTTACTTGAAGTGCATCAGAGTAGAGAGTTGGACTGGGATGGAGAGATGAGTAGGTATATGATAAAGAAAACTTGGTGATGTTAATTGTTTAAAAATATTAACTGCAGAATCGAGGTGTGGGGGGAATATGGGTGGTAATTATATACTAATTTCAACTTTTCTGTATGTATGAAAAATTTCACAATAAAATGTCAGGAATAAAAGAACTGTGTACAAATATTCTCTTTTGGAAAAGTCTAATGAATAAAGAACCTTTTAGTTATGATCCACAGGGGCTGGCTACCTCTTGATCTCTATTATATTTATGTCTCTGTTCCTTTTTCCCTACCCTCACCAGTCTGAGGGAAGTATATAAACTTTGAAGCCAGCCTATCTGGATTCAAATCTTGTTTCTATACAACAAATTAGCAATCTGACGTCGTACAGGTTACTTAGCCATTCTAACCCTTAATATCATTCACTGTAAAACGGTGACAGTAACAGTGCCACTGCATAGGATTGCTGTAGTGATTATGTGGTTAATACATGTAAAGCACTCAGAGCTGTGCCTACCATATTAAATACTTAATAAATATTAGTTTTTATTAATATTTGGCAAGAGATTTTTCAAAATTTTAATTAATTTCTCAAGAACCATTCTGTTTTTTTTTTTTTCTTATCAGTTTAGAGAACTTAAATACAGCCAGTTTTTTCTTTTTCTTGAGATGCTGGGGATCGAACCCAGAGCCTTGTGCATGCTAGACAAATGCTTTAACACTGAGCTATACCCACAGTCCAGCAAGTTTTATTTCCAAATACCTTCAGTAGCTAGGTATACAATATGTAGGTATTTATATCTTGCCTTGTTAAATTATTCACATGTCATTCAAGGAAATAGATTATTACAGCCTTGGGGACTTCTCTATAGTTGAACTCTAGACTAGTATAACCAACTGCCTACTTAACCCCTCCATATTAAACTTAACATGTCCTCAACTAAACTCCTAATCTTTCCCTCCCAAACCTGCCCTCCCTGCAGTGTTCTCAATATTAGTAAATGGCATTTTTTTTTTTTTTTTTTTGGCGGCACTTGGGCATTGAACCTGGGGCCTCATGCTTGCTCTGCAAGCACTCTACCACTGAGCTGCACCCCCAGCCCACTTTTTACTTTTTGAGACAGGGTCTTGCTAAGTTACACAGGCTGCCTCTGGCCTTGAACTTGTAATCCTCTTGCCCCTGCCTTCCAAGTTGCTGGGATTACAGGCATATGCCACCTTGCCTTGCTAATAAATGGCAATTTAATCCTTCCAGCTGCTTAGGCCAAAAGTTCTGGAGTCATCCTTGTCTCTTACTTTTCTGTCACAACTCTATTTACTCTTTAAGTAAATTATGTTAGCTCTATCTCCAAATATGTCTAATATCTGACCATGTTCTCACTACCTCTTATTATTATCTTTCATCTAGTTCAAATAATTTCTTTGCTTTTGCCCATGCCCATTTTACAGTCTTCTATTTTTAACAAAGCAGCCAGAGTAATCTTTTAAAAACATATGTTAGGGGAAATGCTAGTCAAAGGGTACAAAGTTTCACTGATGCAGGATGAATAAGTTCTAAAGATCTAATGTACTACATGGTGACTGTTGTTAACAATGTTGTATTGTATAACTGCCATGTGCTGAGAGATCTCACTAAAAACTTAAAAGGCCACTATGTGAGGTGTCTGACAGGTCAGTTTGATAGTGATAAGCATTTCAGGATGTGTACCAATATCAAAACATCATATTGAGCAAGGGGTGTAGTTCAGTGCTACAGCATGTGTTTAGCATGCTAAAGGCTGTGGGTTCAATCCTCAAAACCAAAAACCAAACCAAAACAATACCAATAAAATTTAGACTGAGCACACCACAAGGTCTAGGTATAGTTCCAGCTACTCAGAAGGCTGAGGCAGTAGGATTGCTTGAAGAGTAAGTACTTCAAGGCCAGCCTGAACAACATAGCAAGCCTCTGTCTCAAAACCAAATCAAAACAAAAACCTCATTATACAACTTAAATACAAATTTTATTTGTCAATTATACTTCAATAAAACTGGAAATGTCTCTCTGTTTAAAACCTTTCAATTGCTTCCTTGGTCACTTGAAACAAAAGCCATGTCCTTATAATGGCTAAAAGACCACACACAATCTGCTGGCCATTGCTCTTCCCACCTATCCTAACTACTCTGACACAGCTCCTACCTTTCTCCTTCCACACTACAATCCAGCCATACTTCTCTCCTTGCACAACAAGCACATTTCCAATTCAGGGCCTTTGTACTTCTTTTCCTTCTGTTCTGTCTGGAATGTTCTTCTCCCAGATATCCATATGGCTTATTTTTTTTTTTTTTTTTTTTTGGTGGTACTTGGGGTTGAACCCAAAGCTTGCATGCTTTGCAAGTGCTGTACCACTGAGCTGCACCACTAGCCCATTTTTTACTTTTTCTGAGATAGGGTTTCACTAAATTATTCAGATTGCCTCTGGTCTTGAACTTGCAATCCTCCTGTCCCTGCCTCTTGAGTTGCTGGGATTACAGGTATGTGCCACCACGCCCGGCTTATGGCTTACTTCTTTACTCGAAGTACTTTTTGTACTAATGTTATCATTTCAGAAGTGAGGCCTACTCTGACCACATTCTACTTCTGGCCATTTTATATCCCTCTTCCCTGTTTTATCTTCCTCCACAGCCATTATTCCTTCTATGCTACAGCTAACTTTTTTGTTGCTGTTTTTAGACAGTATCTCACTACGTGGTTGAGATGGCCCTTGAATTTATGATCCTCCTGCTTTGTCCTCCTCAGTGCTGGGATTACAGGTGTGTGCGACCACTCCTGCAAATTAAAGATTTTTTGTCTTCCTGCACTCATTAGAAGTTGACTGTTATATCTCATCCCCCTCCCTGTTATCCAGTAGAAAATCTGTGACTAGAAAAGAACCTTGCACATACTAGGTACTCATATGAACTGAATGAATGAAGAAAAATTATACTAGTTTAGGATTAATTAAAAATAATCCACCCTCAAAACTTTTCTTGATTTTCTCACACTAATTAATATACTAATGAAGACCACTAAATAAAGCTAGACAGAAAATATTGTTTAGAAAATACACTAGCCTGCAAGATAGGACAACTCTAGATTTTTTTTTACCTGGTTGGGAGGCTGAATTACTTAGTGGGAGATCTTATGTTTTTTTCTAAATTTTAAGGAAACTGAAATGGGAGAATAATTAAGCTGATCAACTTGACTAATGTGATTTAAAAAGTATATAGCTAAGTGCCATAGTGCATGCTTGCATCCTTAGTGTCTCAGGAAGCTGAGGCAGGAGGATCATGAGTTTGAGGCCAGAAATAGTGTACGCAACTTAGTGAGACCCTGTCTAAAAAAAAAAAAAAAAAAGAGAGAGACTGGAAGTTTGGCTGTGATGAAGTTCTTGCCTAGCATGCATGATACACTGAGTTCAATGCCCCAAAAGTGGGGGTGGGAGGGCTAGTATACCTGTACTTCAATATCCACTAGGGATTGGTTTCATACCACCAACCCCTGCAAGGATGCTCAAGTCCTTTATATAAAATGAAGTGGTATCTGCATATAATTTACACACATCCTCTCCTATATATTGCTCAGACCTTTAAGAATTTCTATATTCCCATATTAAAGACACATCTTTAAATATATACTTTTAATGTTCTGCTCCTTTAGTTTAGTAAGAAAGAGGTTAATATTTTATTTCTACACTATTTCTGAAATATCTGTTTTCTTTATATGTACTTACTACTTTTGTATATAGTAAAAAATAAAACACAAAGCAAGGAAGTTTTCTAAAATTCCATAATGAGGTCATACCTTTTTCCACATGGGTTTTAATCCCAGCTCTCCTCTCCCTGGCTTTTTGGGCCATTTCTCTAAGTTTCTCCTCATGTTTCTCCTTTTCTTTTTGAGCCATCTTTCTCTCTACTTGGGCACGCATTTCCACAGCTTCACGAGCCTATTTAGTAAAGTGAGATGTTAAGTGGTATACTATCGTGGGATAAAAATTTACAGCTATCATTTAACTACATGACTAACTTGTAAGAGCAATTAAACAGAATTTGTATTTATTATTGCTGATTAAGATAACAATATGCTCTGCCTGAAGACTTCATAAGATTAGCTTTTTTCACTCTGGAAAATGTTACTGGTTAAAACTATAGTGATCCCAATCAATCCTATGTTTATTTTATTTTTTTGGAGATAGGGTCTTATAGTACAGTAGAAGGTAATAACTGCTGCGAAAAGGGTTTTGCAGGCTGCCACTGGCCTCAAACTTTGATTCTTCTGCCTTAGCCATCCAAGTTGTTAGGATTACAGGCGTGTACCACCACATATGGCTGCAAGTCAAGTGTTTTACTGATGTTTTCTCAGAAACAATCTAAAAATTTTAAATTGGTCAGACACATTAATGAGTCCCTGTGGTCCCAGTACTCACAAAGTTGAGGCTGGAGGATCACTTGATCCAGGAGTTCTAGACCAGGCAAGAAAACATAATGAGATCCCGTGTCCAAAAATAAATAATTAAAAATAATATTAGCTGGGCATGGTGGCTCATGTCCATATACCCAGTATGCAGAAGGCTGAGGCAAGAGGATTGTTGAGTTCAAGGCCAGCCTGGGCTACACAGTGCAACTATATCTTTACAAAAAAAAAAAAAAAAGCTAGATGTCATGGTGCATGCCTGTAATGCCAGCAACTCAGGAGGCTGAAGCAGGACGATCTTGAGTATGAGGCCAAAGGTAGCCTGAACAACTTAGTGAGAACCTGTCTTAAAATAAAAACTTAAAAGAATGGGTTAGAGGTAATTTTTGTAAGGGTTTTCATTGTGATACAACAGACATATTTTTATCTGTTGTAAACATAGCATGCCATGTGAAACTGAAGGTTACATATACCATAATATTTAAATATACTATTAATGGCCAATACCAATAACGTAATTTTATGCAGTATTCCATTTATCAGAATGTTTACCTATGCTTCCATGCAACTGCCCTTTTAGGGGACATCTGCATCTAAAATAGGGGAAAATTATGAACAGCACCAAGCATTCTTCATAAAATAGGATCAGCCCAGGGAACCATTATTCTGGTATATGTGAGGAAATGGATCACCACTGGTGGGGGTGAGTGCATACATGCATACAAAGGCTGGGACCATGTACAGAGCTGTAACTCGTACCTCTCATCTTTAGCACATGATCACAAGTCTTTCTAGGCATTCAATACTACAGCTAAATTAGCAGTACCTTAGGTAAACAAGAATGGGCTTACAAATTATCAAGAATCTTAAATAATTAATTATAACAGATCAACCTTCCGATCAGCAATGTAGAGAGCTTCGGCCAGTTTGGCAAAATTTTCATTTATGTGTACTGTCTGAAGTCCTCTTCCATCAGCAGCTAGACGTTTGTCTAGTGGAATTGTATAACCCTAGAGTGAAAGCAAAGAGAAAATAACAGCACAGTGGAGCTATAATAGTTATTTAAAATTAATCTAAAATATACTCATTTTGAGAATCACTTAAAAGTTCTTTTTCTTATATCCTTTTCCACAATTACACAAAACAGCAGTAACTAACAATGAGTGCTCTGTACAAAGCATTAAGCACTTTATATCTGTAGTCTGATTTAATCATTGTTATTCTATGACGCTAGTAACATTGTTTCCATTTCATCAATGAATATAGTAAGGTAGAGGGCTCAGGCAATGTTGCTAACCATCATATACTTACAACATGTATGAACTAGGACTTAAACTCCAACAGTATGACTTCAGATTCTAAGCTTTGGAAAAATAGCTTCTCATGTCAATAATTGTGGGTTATAATAGAAGGAAATCACTTCAAATAGCCACATAGTTGCTCCTCAAGTAAAAATGCAGCAAAAATCACTATAATTTTAGTATGTACAGGTAGTTTTACCCATTATCTTAATGACTTGTTAGATTCCTGTAAGTTTCAGCAAATGGCAAAAAAGTTTTCTATATCACTAAGATTGTACATTCTAAAGTTTTGTACTCATTTCAATAATTTAAGGAACATACTTGAATACCTATGTAACTTTCAGGTTTAGGTTTATCTTTCCAGATTTCTGAATACCCTCTCAAATAATGACCTTTGGTCCATGGTCTCCTAATAAAACAAGGTGTTATTCAGGTGTGGTGGTGCATCCCTATAATCATAGCATTCTGGAGACTGAGGCAAGTGGATCATGAGTTCAAGGCCAGCCTGGGCTACAGAGCAAGACCTTGTCTCAACAAATTCCACAAAAAATTGCAAACAAAAAGCAAAGCAATTCTGTCCATAAAAGCCCAAAAAAGAACCCCTCCCCGCCCCCCAAAAAAAACCACAAAAACCCCAAAGTGTTACTGAATCAGTTCAAGATACTACATGGTTACATATATACTAATCAACTCAAATCAGACCAGCCAACAGCCTTTTTGTTGTAGGATGAGTACATAACTCCTTTTAAGGAAAATTTATATTTAATTTCATATTTAATCTCATAATTTATCCCATATTTCACAAAATGACTCCTGGAAGCTTTGACGATTAGTAGAGATATATAGGATCCTTTTTTTTTATCTTTACACTTCTGGAGACAGGGTCTCACTATGTAGTCCAGTCTGGCCTGGAACTTGTACTCTTGCTGCTGCATCTCAAGTGCTGGGATTATAGGCACATACCACCCAGCTCGGTGATATGAACACTTTAAATAGCATAACTGCAATGTTATAAATAGAGATGAACAGCTGAAAATATACAAACATTAATTGTTATTTTCTCATATGATCATTTAGACTGGCTTCTTTCAGAAATAATTTTTAGATATCAATTTGAATTTTGTAAAGAATATCATCTTTTTTCTATTTATTACTCCCTTATGTGCTTCTGACAGCTATAATACACTAAAGGAATTTCATGGTATTCTTATGCCTGGCATACTAACATTTCTATTGTATTAGAAAGTCCCAAGATGTTAAAACAAGAACTCCAAAACACAAACCAAAACAAGTCACATAAATTTGTTTGTTTCTTTGTATTTGGTGGTACTAAGGATCAAATCCAAATTTCCACACATGCTAAACATGTTCTTTACCACTGAGCTATGCCCTTAGCCCCTGGTATTTCTTTCTAAAAACATTCAGCTCAGTGAGGTGCTATGGTTTCTACTAAAGTTTCCCAGGATTTAGCTCTTTGCTGAGTCTTCCCAGTTGATTATAATACTAAGAGACTAATTTAATGACAACTTCATTACCTTTGCATTTTTCCAGTTGGAAATACAAGGAGGAATCTTCCATTCTTGTTGTTCCTTTACAGTCATCTGAGTTGAGAAGAGAGTGAAAAAAAGGTATTTTTAGATTTATAGTCTAGTTAAAAAACCAAGTACACTCTCATCAAAGATAGCTTCTATATACACTGACATATGGACAGACTTTGTCTAAGTACAAAATTCCATTTGTTTGGGCAGAATCATATAGTAAGATCCCATATCATGGGTTCTAGTAATAACTTTAATGTAAAAAATGGAAAAGAACCCAGAAGTTATTGTATGTTCTCAAATCTTATCTGCATCCTTTCAAGAGTTTTATAAGGCTACCAAATCAGATGTAGGTTAGGGTCATATGCAGATTGGATTTGTGCCCAAGATTTCTAATCCATACCTCATTTTGCCCTCTAAAGCTGTTCAAAGGGTACAAATTAGATTCCAGAATATATGATATTTTTGAACTTACAAAAGCTGACTAGTATTTTTCCATACTTAAAGTGATGTGACTTCTTTCAGATGAAAACTTGTTCTTTCAGATAATAAAAAATTACTAAAGAAGCCACTCAGGTTATCAGAGACCTAATGAACTCCTATACTCATTTCCTATTAACTATCATACCGTACATGTGAAACAGATCCTATTCATCCATTAAAAGCAGAGTTTAAGTTACCAATGATAAAATTAACAGCTAATATTTTACATATTACTGTAAGTCCTTTAGAAAGTTTCTATTAGAAACTATACTTTGTAGTCTTGACTGGGTCCCTTTTTGATCTTGTAAAAGCAATTTAAAAAGAAAACTGTAACCAAGGTGGTGACAGGTATCTGTAAGCATAGGGAGGTTATTTATAAAATTAATAACATGAGCAAGAAAGATTTTTGGACTGTAGCAAAGAATACCTTTCGACTAGGAGAATGCATGACAGGCGCAGGAGGAGAAGGTGGTCCCCGGGGAATTTTCTTATTAATCCTGAAGGACAAAGCCAAGTATCATCAAAGTAACATACTTTTGCACTTTTTAATTATTTAAATCAAGTCCCTTCTCATTCTTTTGTTGCATAAAAAATTCAGGGAACAACAGATTGTATAATGAATGTCCATAATACAGTTATCTCTTGGTTTCAAACAATTACATTATAAAATATGACCAATTCTGTCATCATTACTCATCCTCCCACCACATTATTACCATTGCACAGAGCAATACATTTGCAGTCTGAGACATAAATACATACAATTATACATATTTAAAGTATACAGTTTGATTAAATTTAGATGTAAATTTATACCTGTGAAAGGGTCATCACAATAAAAAGTGAACATAACTATCACCCCAAAAGATTTTGCATGTCTACTCCCTATCCCTCTTGTTCCTTCCTTCTCTTCTGTCTCCACCTCCTTCCCCACAGGCAACTACTGATCTACCTTTTATTACTACAAATTAACTTGCATTTTCTAGAATTTTATATAAATTGAATCATACTGTATGTACTTGTTTTTGCCTAGCTTCTTCAGCTCAGCATAATTATTTTGAGATTCATCTGTTATTCCTTTATATTGCTCAGTAATATTCCATGCACTGATGTGCCAGAGCTTCTTTATCCATTCACCTGTTGATGGATATGTCAGACACCTTTCTTCTTTAATATCTTTAAAAAAATGGTTAACTCTCACGAAGTCATCTACTTACTTGAACCTTGGAGGCTCCATTGGATCTTTCTGCATTTCTACCATCCGAATAACCCTCTGTTTAGCTCCAGAGTTAAATGCCACTCCTTGCTGAGATGGTGTGTATCTGAAGAAAACAGATGAAAACTAAAGGTGTAACCGATTCAAGTTTTCTGTAGGTATTTCCCTTCTATCACAATCCTAAGACACTACATTTTCAATTCCTTTCACAAAGTACTAATAAAAAATTTCAAAATATTTAGGCAGGGCAGTCAGAAACAGAGGTAAGAGAACTAAAAGACAGTGTGAGTTATAAGTAAATTGTAAGCTAGAACAGTTAGTTTATAAATAACTCATCCTCATCCATTTTTCAACCTGGAAGATACAACTGTTCAATTTCATAGAGAGGTCTAGAAAATAGTACCTATTTTATAATTTGGTTTTTGAGGAAAAAACACCCACAATAACCCCAGCAGGTAACTTACAGTTAACAGTTTTTGATTAACTATAGGCTGCAAAACAGAGAAAGAATAATGGAAGGAGCCCTACCAGCTCTGATTTTTTAGTATCTATATGTGAATCATCCTGCACACAAGGATTTAGTTGAGCGAAGAATCTCAAAATTTTGAAGTATAATAAGGATAGCTATTATATGTAATTGGAAAATTGTAAATAATTATAGTTTGAATCATATACTACAGGTAATTATTAATTTCTAAAAACAAAAAAATATTTTGAAAATAGTATAATAGCTAACATCATAAAGTGGGCATAAAAAAATTCTGCTTTTAATCTGTCTGCAAAGAGACACAATAGCTTCAAAAGCCTATTCAAGACAAGGCTTTTATAATTGTATCTATGTAGGATGGTGAAGGGGTTGGGGTTTAGCTCAGCTGGTAGAGTGCTGCTCTGCACTCTCTGAGACCATGAGTTTGATCTCTAGCACCGCAAAAACAGGAGAAGGCTCTGACAGCCCAAACCCATAAAACAATCAGTCACTGAAAATCCTATGAATAGCAGAGAAGCACTGACGTACTGCTGGGCATGGCATAGTATTGGGTAGTGTTTTGTCCATTGTACACAGTGTCACTATGAGTTGGACCTGACTTGAGGGCACCTAATAAAAACAGGATGGTGAAAGAATACCAGAACCCCCAACTCAAATCAAATCTGAAATGAAACTAAGACTTTTAGGTATGGTTCATACCGGATATATTGAGCAGGAGCCAGTTTATCAGCTGCACGAACTGGCATGGCTGCAGCAACCTTCTGGGACACAGATTTCTCTAAGGCTACCCTTGTCTTTTCTGTTATCTGAAATAGGAAACATCATAGAATGGTTTGGAAGTGAAAAAGGACATAAAAAGTCATCTAAAATAATTATATATACGAATTCCCAGTTACCTCTTTAATAGCTTCTTCGTCGGGTCTTTGCAAGTCTGGATCATCTGCATTCATAACCTCCTTTGGAACCAGGTCAGTGTATTTGCTATAAATGACCTAAAATGTTCAAATACAAGCAGGCTTAAGAGAAGCAGAGAATGAAAAGAAGCAACCTCATTAAGTCATTTTCGATGTCAACATGTCCTCTCAACACACTTATAAATTTAGGATGCTGAGTTTTGTCTTTTAGATTTTAAAACCAAAGAAGCTTAAAATGTATATACAAATTGGTGCCCCGGCTATAAGTTAATAATTTTCCCTTGACCTCATGCATTTAAATTATTTGAGATCTTCTAATCAAGTCAGTATGCAAATAAATTGTGCCAACAAAATCTTATGCATCAGTGATCTCTATTTTTGAGGCTCACTAGGACTTGAAATTAATGATGATCTAAATTGCTATAGCACCATTATCTTGGATTAAAAACTCATCAGAATTTAAGTCAGGTTACCAAATAATTTCCAAATTCACTGAGCCTAGAAAATTTCATTGACCTCATACTATTTATAATGTTTCTCTTTTCTGGAATCAATTTTATTCACAGAATAAGAAAATGAACATGTGCCAAAGTGAAAAACCCAGAACATTTTCTTCCATGAGAAAGCAATAATGAAAAAAGGAGAAAAAACAAAATGCATTCTATACACATAACTTGTTCTATACTCAAATTTAGAATAACTATATCAGTCCTACTAGGTCCATAATAGTTTCTTTTCATGCTAATACTCACGTGATAGCTCCTTGATAAATAAATATTACTGATATTCATGCCCATCTCTACTTCTTAAATATTTTCAAAAAACTTACATGGCAGATTTTAAAGAAAAAAGATACCAGGAATTTACCAAATAATAAACATTCTAGATTTTAGTTAGAAATTCTTTGACACACATACAAAGAAAGGACAATTACGAATATAAAAGAAAAAATTCCTAGGCACTTGTGATCTTCAAACATTTTTTTATAGAAGACAACTGTTTACTATAAGCCAAAGCCTTATATTAATAACTGCAATCTACCATATGATATTCCTTAAAACATTTTAAAGGAAATGCCTATTAATCTTAATTCCTACTCTAAACAATGGAGCAACCTCTTCCTTGAGCTGACCTGACTTTGTCTGCAGCTTTAATCTCTCATTGCTCTCACTCCCTCATTCATACTTCAGTCACACTAGCTCTTCTGTTTCTTGGACCTAAGGTGTTATCCTCCAATTTTGAGCCTTTACAGAGTGCTATTCTCAGTTCTTCAAGGAAGTGTTTAATTTCGTTTCAGATCAAAGGGCCTGCACCCGTGAGGGCTGATTACTCTTACTAAAGCAGCAGCCTCTCCCTACCCAATCATTCTGTACCACAGCACTGTTTACTGTCTTCAAAGCACTATTCACAGTATGCAATTATTTATCTACTTTACTTGTTCACTATGTAATAAAAACAGTAATACCTAATATTTATTGAACACTTACTGTGCGCCATTGTTTTCTTTTCTTTACAGATACATAAACTAATTTAAACTCTGTATCAATCCTATGAGGTATGCACAATGATTATAGCTGTATTACTGATGAGAATATTCATTAAAGTATTTCCTGTGGCTGTAACAATGCCTGGCCCACAGGAGGTTTGCAGTCACTATTTTTTGTACAAATGAATGAATACATGACTTTCAGAGATGGTCTATTACATGCTAAAGGTAAGGTACTTATATTTTAGGCCTCATGGAACTTTCTTCTGCCTCTGCCTCCCAAGTTGTTGGGACTACACATATGTGCCACTGTGCCTGTCTCAGAACTTTCTACAAAAGCTATTGATTCCCCAGGAAAATATTATATCATAACTCTAAACTGAAATCTCTAGCTTGTTTTAAGGAATGAGAAGATGGATCAGGTAAGAAAGTGGAGATTTAGCAAAAGCTATACTACTGATATATGAGCTATTAGTGTTACCAGGGACCCTAAAGCTCACTCTAATGAGAAGAGTGAGGCTAACTATATTAAGATCA
>VMDO01022888.1:0-32685 GCA_007922755.1 Pedetes capensis | reverse complement strand
ATAATATGTATATACAATGAAATATTGCCTAGGCATAAAGAATAATGAAATCAATTCATTTACAGGGAAATGAATGGAACTGGAGATCATCACATTACGTGAAGTGATCCAGATTTAGAAAAACAAACACCACATGTTCTCTCTTATATGCAAAAGCTAGATTTATTTAAAGTGTGTGTGTGTGTGTGTGTGTGTGTGTAAATTGCAAAATATAGGAGATATATCTGATGTTGGGAGGGAAACAGTGGAAGTGGGAGCAACATTGAAGGGTAATAAGGGAATGAACAAGAGCAAAATATGGGATATAATTATATGAAAATGTCATAATGAAACTCATTATACTGTATAATAATTAGAAACTTTAAATTAAAAAAAAATAAGCAAGAAATGAGAAACCCAAAAATGATGGGCCTGCACTAATGGTACAACAGGGATGGTTATTTTAAAAATATATAAAAATAGATGACAATAAAGTTGAATGAAATTTGACTTTCTTATTTATTTCCCAATGGACTACCTGCATAACAAACTAAAACATTAAGAGATTAATTTACTCAGTAGAATGAGTAAAGGAATGACGGAAGGATATCAGAACAACATATATCAATGTCAAAAAGCAAATGATAGTTTGAATATCCAGATATTTAACCAGAGTTATAACAGTAATTGTAAAGTGAAAAGAAATCCTCTGGTATTCCATCAGTGATGGATTTATTTATTTATTTACTTTTTATTCTTTTTTATTTTTATGTTTTTGCAACTATGGCTTCAGTTTTCCATTCTTATCAATCTCTAGGTCATTTGTCATAGTATTTAGCATCTCCTCAGATTAAGCACAGAATACCTTGGTTTCCAATTGTCTTGAGTGTAGATTCATCTTTTGAATTGCTTCAGCCAGTTGAAAGCAATCAATCTGATGCCCTCCTGTTTCTCTTGCAAACTAGATTTAACAAGGGACCAGTTAGAGCCACGCTGCTGCAAGTTGAAAGACCATAAAGAGAAATGCCAGTTACTCCAACTAAATTTATCCTAAATCATTTTAGTCTGCTGATCATCAGATGCATAAGATGGTCCTGCCAAGATAGTCAGTGTGATATACAAAATAACAGCCCTCGAAAGAGGTCAATGTCCTAATGCACAGAACCTGTGCAAAGGTTACATTACATGGCAAACGGGGATTCACATTGCAGATACACTAAACACTGCCTATTAGCAGATAGAGAAAATATCTTCAATTATCTAGGTGGGCCCAAGGTAGTCACAAAAGTACATAAAATGAGAAGGAAGGCAGAAGAGGAGATCAGTGTGAAGGCACATAAGGACTCTGGGCACCACTGCCAGCTTTAAAGGTGGATGAACAGCATAAAACAAAGAATGTAGACATCCTCTAGAAGCTGGAAAGGCAAGGACATTAACTTCCCAACTCCTCCCTTGGGACATCAAAAAGTAACATGACTCTTGCTTTTAGCCAAGCAAGACCTCTATTGAATTTTTAGTTTACAGTACTTATGGTAATAAACTTGTTTAAGACACTAAGTCTTTGGTAAATTCTTATTTCAGCTATAGGAAACAAATAACACACACACAGAGATATATACTTGGCAATACTGATTTTTTGCTGTAATCGTCATCATTATCAGTAACTTTACAAGTTTAAACAATGTGCATAATCAAGAGTTTTAAGATAAATTTTGATTAAATAGGAAAAATAGTTCACTTGGTAAAGCAGAAACAAATTAAGAAAATCAAGAGCTGATTGATGCTAACCTAAAGTCTAGTTGTTCTACTGATGTGATTTTTGGAAAAAATAAAGCATAGATTTTAAAGATAGTCAACCTGTAGCTGCTAGTATCTGGATGACTAATCAAGCTGAGGGAAAATGGAACTCCTAGCCCATATGTGGACGTGTATCCCTAACCCTGTGGCATCTGATCCCATCAGATCTCAGAAGCTAAGCAGGGTCAGGCCTGGCTAGTACTTGGAGGGAATACCACCTGGGAACACCAGATGCTGTAGGCTTGGGAGATGGACTCATCAACCCACTCCCAAAAATCACTCCACCATTGAAAACTGTATGAACAGTAGAGAAGCACTGACAGTAGTGTTTCCCCTGTTGTATGTAGGGTTGCTATGAGTCGGATACTGACTGGAAGGCACCTAACAACAACAAGCCGATATGTGGACCCATGAGCAAAAGTAAATGGATATTTTTTTAGATCACTGAGTTTTTGGGTCATTTATTACACAGAACATAGCCAAACATGCTCTTGGAATAAAATATCACAATTTTCTTATGTGAGAAAGGATTCTATGGCATAATTTTGAGAATTTGAGGTATAAAATACACAAATTAAAGGGAAGCTTAAAACAATCTACAACAGAAACTGCAAAAAAAAAAAAAAGGACAAACTGTGTGTATGTGTGTATGTATAAAATTATTAAGGATTGGATATCCCAGAAATCAAAGTATTTCACTCACAAAGAGACCTGAAATACTAATAAACAATCTGTCTTAGAATACTTCTGGATCAGAACACAGCTCATAGAAAACAATGCATGCTGAATCCCAAGTCCCCAAATGTATTTTGTCTACCCTAATCTGTGCCACAGTTACAGAATTTTGAAAGAACTCATTCTATATCTGGATCCATGGAAGTTCTATGACGTAGTTGGTGGGAATGAACCAGCTGTTTTTTCTTAGCCCTTTATTACAATGATGGGTGCCATGAACTTTCCTGCACCTCCCCTTGAGAGTGAAGTATAAGACTCATCATTGATGAAAAGAGTTTTCTTTCCTCCCTGATGATGTTGTGTACAAATATTAAGTCTGGAATCACTACAGCCATTTTACTATTCTATAGGCAATCCACTTTGAGATAAAGGAGACTAAAGTCATGCTGTACAAATCTCAAAGAAATGGAACAAGATCCAAAATCATGACTGTTCTGAAACTAATGATTTACAGTAAAAAAAAAAGTATATATTATCTGTATTGTTTGCCTGCAGCCATAGCCCTGTGGCATCCGATCTCCTCAGATCTTGGAAGCTAAGCACGGTCAGGCCTGGTTAGTACCTGGATGGGAGACCGCCTGGGAACACCAGAAGCTGTAGGCTTGGGAGAAGGACCTGGCAACCCCCTCCCAAAAATCAATCTGCCATTGAAAACCCTATGAACAGCAGAGAAGCACTGACAATAGTGTTTCCCCTGTTGTACAGAGGGTCGCTATGAGTGGGATACCGACTCGACAGCACCTAACAACAACAACAATCTGTATTGTTTAAGTTCATTCAAGATAAATTTATGTTACTTGCAGCATCTAGGCTGCCACAGAATTAGATAGCTATGAATTTAAATCTCGAGTCTATTAAGTATACATAAAATAGGGAATTGAATCTACATATTTCAAACAATCAGTATGAGTAAAAAATGACTGTTGTTGCTTTTAGGTGATGTTGAATTGGGTACAATTCATAGTGAACCTCATAGGGTTTTCAATGGCTGATTGTTTTGGAATTGCTTGGGAAGTGAATTGCCATGTCCTTCTCTCATTTTTGCGGTGCTAGGGATCGAACCCAGGTTTTCAGAGAATACCGAGCAGCACTCTATCAATAGAACAAAACCCCAACCCCCCAAAAATGATAGGTGGTGCTTTTCATAGATTATATTCCAGAAGACAAAATTAAGAAAAAATATTCTTCAACAGAAGGATTGAAAATTAAAACCATGTTTAGATAGAACTAATTTGAGAAAACCTTGGTTCCTAAGAGCAAAATGTCACACTGTTAGATGCTAGTGAGGAGTGGAAGAGTTATGTAATAGCTCTGAGGAACAAGGACCAGATTCGATGGTAAAAGGCAGATTCTGTCTCTATTTCTAATTTTGCCAAAAACATTTTATATATTTTGTTAAGAAAGTTAGCTAGTTTATCTCTATAAAATTTATAAGCTGGCACATAGTAATGTTTTTTCCTATCATCATCAATTCACATAAGATTTTTAAGATAAATTGTGATTATGAAAAAACACTTCATTTGCTAAAGCAAAAATAAAAAGACAAATTAAAAGTAGATTGAAGGTAGAATCAACTTGCACCATTGAGTGATTTTTGAATAAAATAAAGCATTTTTAAAGAAACTCATGGTAAGACTTTATAAAACTTCATATAATTTTGAGCCTCAGAACTTCATTTCATGTGGAAGTAATTGAAGAAACCTATGAAAACTTTTCTAAGTATATGATAGTAGAACATTTTTTTGCTAATGACTTGTAGTAACCTAGTGTAGTATATGAATACTATGTCTGTTAATTTAAAGGCAGCATAGTGACATACAGTGTTAGTATTTTTCTTTAAAAGAAGTAAAGTAAGCCAGGCACCATGGCACACACATGGAAGCCCACTGACTTGAGAGAATGAGACAGAAAGATCATGAGCTCAAGGCCAGACATCCAGCGCAATTTAGTGAGACCCTGCCTAAAAATTAAAAATAGATTCAAAAAGGGCTGGGGTGCTGCTCAGTAGTAGAGCACTTGCCTAGCATGTGCATGGCCCCACATTCAATCCCCTAGTACTGAAAAAATAAAAGCGGCAAAGTAATGGCAGGCTAGAAATATTGATAGTACTTTAAAAAGCAGAGCAAAGTACTTGACATTTAAGGTCCCTATAAATTGTGATTTCAGAGTTAGAGGGACAAATCACTAAAGTTTCCATTCATTTTCTCTAGGAAAACAGATATACATTCCATGAACAACTGAAAGTCTACTTCCCATCTGATGGGTATCAATGTCAACATCATATTCAGAAATGTTAATTACTCATTAAATTTTTGAATCCCTTTATTTTCATAAATATTAGTTTTCTAAAATATGTGAAAAATATAAACAAATCATTATCATTATGCCTAGCATTACTACTAATAATTTTTAAATCTTTCCAATTTACTCATTTGAAATAGATTTTTTTTCTGAAATAGAAATGTTTCCTTTTATATGACTAGCAGAAGAGTGAAATAAGTATGTATAGTCACTAAGCCTTTTTAAATTTGAATATATTGTTGACAGAAACAATAACTGTAAAGATTAATAAATTACAGGATAATATTCACCTTCAAATATCATTTACTTTTATTATAGAAAAATAAAGATTATTTTAAAAATAAACATAGGCTCTCTAAGTTTATGTGCTTTAAATAGGCAAGTATAACTAAGGAGAAAAACTTCAGTGCTGGAATTATGTTGTGTTTTAGATTTATTTCAGACAAGTTTAAAGGAAGTCACTGTTTAAGTCATAATTTAACCCATTAATGCACACCATCCTATTTGTAGAGCAATAACAAATTTTCCCATTATTATTTTTTGGCATTTATATGAAAATTGCACATTATCACATTTTATCTCAACCTTATCTCCTGCCAGCTGCTTGTATTTATGTTTAAAGGAAACCACAGAGTTGTGAATATTTCCTTATAATGAGTGAACTATTGTCCTATAGCCTGCAGCTGTACCACTGTGGCATTTGACCCCTTCAGATCTCAGAAGCTAAGCAGGGTCGAGCCTGGCTAGTACTTGGATAGGAGACCACCTGGGAACACTGGGTGATATAGGCTTGGAATAAGGACCTGGCAGCCCACTCCCAGAAAAACAATCAGCCATTGAAAACCATATAAACAACAGAGAAGTACTGATATAGTGCCACACATGGCAGAGTGTCAGGGAGTGTTTAATTTGTAGGGTCACTGTGCAATAATGAGTTGAGCATCCATTTACAGAACAGGTATCCTCGTGCCTTCCAAACTTGACAATTCAATAAAATGTGCTTTTCTTAGTAATGAAGAAAAAAATTATAAAAGATTGGAATAGCTGGCACTCATAAAGTGTATTTTCTTTAATGGAAAACATTTCACATAAAAAACAAAGCAACAAAACAAAACAAAACAAATCATCCTAGATGCTTGTTCTCACAAAGATATTGGTATTTAGGGCCAAACTACAACATAGGTAAGTTGCTGTGGATTCATGAATGTATTTCAATAATGTATCAAATGGATTGACAATTATTAATAAAATCAAATACAACAGAGTAAATGAAAATTCTCCCAGTAGTCAAATAATCATAAGATAGTTCCTTTCTCATTTCATTTTATGTTACTATTTCATTGAATAATAAGTCTTCATCAGAAAATCAGACTATGCTAGCTTCAATGTTCCCTAAACATGGTCATTTAAGTAGACATAAGAGAAGAGTAGTGGCAAAATGGTTTATCATCTATTTTTAATAAATTTAGCAGTATATCATGACTAAAAGGATTTAGGAGAATGCTTCCACAAACATATAAATGTGATTAAAGGAGGAAAAGTAGAGAGAAAACAAAACAATGTGAATTCAACAAGGTAATCCATCCTGTCATTGAAAAGAGATGAATTTGATGCTATTGCTATTGAGTTTAATGCTCAGTTACTATCAATTACTTTCTGTTTTAATTTCACTATGCTTTATTCTTCAATTCTTTAATTCTTCAGCAGTAAGATAAAATCCTCTAAGGACTGGGCATGACTTTGGCTACTTTAGTACTTTTCAGGATATTTAACAGAGCATAATGAATGCATGAGTTTCTGAATGAATACCTGATGTTTGAATGCACAGCAATCAATTTCAGGAAAACCACATGTACAAGTTATTTCGGTATGCTGTGTAAAAACAATGTTTCTGTATTCTAAGTAAACTTTGTTTAGAATCTAATAGAAGAGTCACAAATATGCTTGATTTAAGTATGATTTTGCATCTGTGCGTTATTATACTACATCTACATAGCACATTAAGATTTACATGATGCCAAACTATGTGGAAATGTTATAACAACTATGTTCCCAAGTACTAGCAATAAGAGGCAATGACATTTCAGAGTGAAATTTTAAATAAATTGATATTCTATGAATATCAATTGATAATATGCATCTTTACACAAATAAGTTGATAGCATACATGCCAGTGAGATGAATGATTGAAAGGTTCAATAGCTGAGCTGCTGTGGTTTTGAGCTGAGTCACACAATATTTGATGGGTTACACAGGAAATGGATCATTGACTGTGTTTATGTGGAATGACAAAAATTTTCAACCAAAATTGACACAATAGAGCAGAGTTTAAAACTAGCTTCCAGATGATCTGTAGGCAGAAGAGAGTATCCAGATTCAAGAGAAAAATGATAATATCAAGAAAATCATTGCTGGTATAAAAATAGATTCTCAGCAGGTATTTTGTAGAGAGTTTTTTGGGCAAAGTAATATTTAGTATACCTGATTAAGGATTACCACTAATTTTCTAAAAATAAGGGACAACACTTTCCACAAGTATAATTTTTCTCAAAATGTGAGCCAAACACTCCCTGTATAATTACTGTGTATGTGTGATTAAAATATACAGACTTTAGTCCCTCCCTTGAATATGTGGAATCAAAAATTCAGAGTAAAGAGTATATGAAAATGCATTTCAACAAACAAGCATGGTTTGTTTTGTTTTGTTATCATTTTGCTTTGAGACAGGGTGGACTGGAGCTCACTATGTAGCCCAGACTATTCTCAAACTTGTTGATCCTCCTGATTTAGCTTCCCAGGGCGGGGATTACAGGCATGTACCATCCGGTTTACACAGATAATTCTTAAACTCACTAAAGATAGAATATGCTATGTGTTGAAGTCTGAATGTTGGCTTGTCTCAAAGGCTTGTGTATCAAAAGCTTGGTCTTCAGAGTGTTGCTATTGGGTGGTAGCAGAACCTTTGAAAGTGGGTTCTATTTAGAGATTATCAGATTTTGGGACCCTGGCCTCTTCCTCTTTCTCATTGCTTAGGAGCTCAAAGTAATTTATTCCATTATGTGCTCCTTGTTCCTGACCTCTGATGCCCCTCCCATAGGCCTAAAAGAAAGAGTTCAACCCAATCATGGGCTGCAATTTATAAAATTGTGAGGCAAATTAAGCTTCTACACTTGTAAGTTAATTTTCTCAGATATTTTGTGATAGTGAGAGAAAGATGACTAACACACAGAATTGCCAGCAAACAAAAAAGTCATCATTATATTAAATTTCTCTCTCACATGGGTTCAGGAATTCTCAGGGCATTATTTTTTCAAGATCATAATGTATAAAGAAGAGGGACTGAAAAAGTAGGCAGGCCAGCTAAGCAGTCAGTCTTAAACAATAATGTTTTATTTCCAGGTTTTGAAAATATAAACTTATAAATTATAAGTTAGGCTTTATATCCCGAAATTTAAGATTAAAAAAAGATAAAGAAACACCAGATATGAATAAAAAAAAATACTGATAGATAATTATTTGGAGAATTCCAAAAATTTGATTAAAATACATTACATATCTCTGAAGTACAGCTTATTGGTAGAGCACTTGAGTATCATGTGAGAAGGCCTAGGTTTAATTCTCAGCAATGAGAAAGTAAAACAAAGATAAACTTTATAAAAACATTATATTTCAATATTACTACCACTACCTGGAATTATAATACTGATTTGAATTATATAAAAACCATCAATACACTTACTTATCAATTATTTTAACACCCACAAGTGCTAGGGACTGTTCTACTCTCCCAGGAAGATTCTGGAAATACGAACAAGGGAACAAGTAGTTGTAGTGGCTTTTGCTCAGTTACATTGGAGTGTCATGCTCAAACTCAAGAAAAGAGAAAGCCTTCTCATAAAAGAAACAATTTAAGCAGATCTGATCTAAGACAAACATAAGAAAATAGGCTTCTGGGAGAGGAAACAGCATGTGCCATATTTTGTAGCAATTCAGAATATAATGGATCTAGAGTAAGAAACCTGTGATTCAGATTCCTATTGCCTCATGTATTAGATATGTGACCTTAGAGAAGTCACTTCAAATCTTTAACTTCAGCTTCTTCATCCTAAAAACAGAAATAATAATATTGTGTCCTTAGATATTGCTAGAATCAAAAAAGGAAATGCAAATAAAATTCTTTGCATAGGAATGCACATATAATCTGTGCTGAAACATGCTAAGTATGAGAGTCTACACATTGTTTTAAAATATACAGAAGGAAGAAGATGGAACAGAGGACCTGGAGGTGCCTTTTTAATTACAAAGAGAGTCTCCAGCAAGAGTCTAAAGCCAATAAATAAAAGGTGAATTTTGAAGCCTTCTAAAAATGTTCTACTCCATCCTTTAAACTTCAGTAAATAAAATCATTAATGGTTGATGGACATATTCTTTGGATTAGAATGCCATTTTTGAACTATTTTCAAAATAAAAAAATGGCATGGTAGCAAGCGCAAGACTGGAATCTCATTTAAGCCAAATTTCAATGTAGACAGGCAGCATCATTTGGCAAAATAAAAAGATATTTGTTGGCAGCCATAATGAGAACACTAATCTGTACACAGAAGCATTAGTGGGAGGCCAATTCAGAGATATTTATATATGTAATTCAACAGAGGGCTGGGATTTAGCTCAGTTGGTAGAGCGCTGCGCTGCAGTCTCTGAGGACCCGGGTTCAATTCCCAGCACCACAAAAATGGGAGAAGGACCTGGCAATCCACTCCTACAGTAATCCAGAAACAGTCAGCCATTGAGAACCCTATGAGGGTCGTCGGATACAGACTCCACGGCACCTAACAACAACAACAACAATTCAACAGAGGGTTGGTCTCTAGATATTCCTCCTTAGACACGTTAATAGCTAATCAAGTTAATATTCATATGTATATGAAAATTATGAAACTAAGAAAATCAGTGTTGTTGTTAGGTACCATGGAGTTGAGTCTGACTCATAGCAACCGTATGTACAACAGATGAAAGACTCCCCGACACTGTGCCATGCCCAGGTCTATGTCATTGCTTCTCTGCTATTCACTTGGTATTCAATGGCTGATTGTTTTTGGGAGTGGGCTGCCAGGTTCTTCTCCCAAGCCTAAGGCACCTGGTGTTCCCAAGCTATCTTCCAGCCAAGTACTAACCAGGTCCAACCCTGCTTAACTTGGATTAAATTGGATTGCAGGGTGGTACAGCTGCAGTCCAAGAAAATTTGTACTTTTTCCAAATATGTTTTGATGAAAATATGCCTATTTTATATACATAGAGTATTTTATCTCTGTTCTTATCTTACTCTGGTAATGGTGTGCACTTTATTATTTTTTTACGTGATTGCTCAGGACACTTTATCAAAATTAGAAGAATATAACTCTAAAATAAAAGTGAATGTTTTAAAATATCATTGAAGATAAAGTCCCCATCAGAAAAGGAAGTTTCTTGGTTTACTGCTCCACATTTTTAACCACACTTTTAACTCTATGTGGGGCGCGCGCCTCCCGGTTGGTCCTGGAAGTTCGGTCGAGTGGCCCCACCACACACACAGATACTAAACAGAATTCACTCGGGACCCTCCGGTGAGGGGCACGGACTCCTGCGGAGATGGGAGAAAGGAATCAGTGTCTTTCATTATCTGTGAAACCAGTAGTTCTACTCATTACTTTTTGATTTTAAATGTTTACTTATCATTTTATTTCAGCAATCAAGCTGTATATATAATGTTAATAAAATATAAAGTCTAGCCGGGCGCTGTGGTGTACGCCTGTAATCCCAACGGCTTGGGAGGCGGAGGCAGGAGGATCGCAAGTTCGAGACCAGGGGCAGTCTGTGTAATTTAGTGAGACCCTGTTTTAAAAAAAAAAAAGGCTGTGGGTGCAACTCAGTGGTCCAGCACTTGTGCGAGGCCCTGGGTTCAACCCCCAGTACCGAAAAAAAAAAAAAAAAAATATATATATATATATACACACACACATACATATATATATGTATGTATGTATGTATGTATGTATATAGTCTATTTTTCCCACTTCATTCCACAGATTCTCACCATTTGGAATATTATTGAGAAGTTTCTGAAATTCTATTATATTTTATTCCATACCATAGCCATTTCATGTAATGGCCACTATTACTTTTTTTTTCATTTCACATTACAAAAACTGAGTTTCCAGGATATTTGAGGAATAACTAACTCAAAAAAGCTAGTAAATAGCAGATACCGAAGAGAAACCGGAAAGTCTGAATCAACAGTCCAAACATTTCTCCAGGACTTAATCTGCTCTTCTATGTATCAGATGTAAGAAAACACAATTTCTTCTCTGTACACTTCATTCTGAAGGCAATAAAACTATATTAGGTACATTGTGGAGGGAAATGGGGAAATACCTGAAAATGTGGTTTACCAGTTTCACTGTTTTGTTTTCTTTTGCTTTTCTTTTTTAGAAGTGAAACTTTGGGTATACTCAAGTAAAGTCAATATAGTGGGGCTTTCAACTGAATATAGAATATCACAAATTGGGTGGTCAGAGAATTTGTGTATCCTGTAGTGTGTGAATCGATATGAAAAGTGCAATGCTTATAGGCTAGTCATAAGCAGCACATTAGTTGGCAAAACAACAGGTGTATCTATAAAATATTTTGAATACAGTAAAAAAAATTAGGCAAAATGAGGTGTATAATAGAATCATTAAGTTAAACTTGAAAACACACACTTAATATTCAATGCACATCTTAAAATAATACTTAAAAAGTAAACAAGATATAAAGCTATGTACTTGCTCTTTAAATATAGGGAAATAGCAAATAGTCTTGGGATAAAAGTGAAATAAGGAAAATAAGAAAATATTCAAACTAAGGGAGGTCTTGTGTTATTCAAATATGGAAAAATGTCATGAATTAAGGCATATTAAATACCTGAGATATAAAAGTAATGTAGAAGGAAGGAGAAAAAGACTGGAGGATAGGAAGCACTTGACGGGAAGAAAGTAGTTAGGAGGGGACAGGAGAGGTAGGAAGCAAATGAAAGAAAAAGAGAGAGGAAAAATTTCAATTTAGTACCAGTAACTTGTTTTAAAAACTACCTGTAGAAAGTTCATGAAATCTTAAATAAGTATGCAAAAACTTTGCCAGGTAATTGGAACACATTTTCTTTTGAATGGTGATTTATGTATTTGTGAAACACAAGTAATGAACCTGGTCTCTACAAGGGAAAAAACAGAACTCAAAACATTAGTTTCTCTTTGTACTTCTAGGATAAAGGTGTATAGCTTAGGATACAACACACAGATTAGTTTAGGCAAGATTTGATTTGAATTTTAAATAGACAATTTAAGGATCAAGTTTCTTCAGGAGAGTCACATTTTTTGTATTCTGCTGGTGAGAATGGATATAAAACATGAAGATTTTGCTGGTGACAAGACTGATGACTTTTTCTGTAGTTTCGTTTGAGATGCAGAAATAGAATGCTAGTTGTAGCAATGACAAATATAATGTTACAAAGTGCCTGCCATCTATTGCTGCACACCTGTAGAGACAATGTTTATTGGCATCAGGCCAGATCTGTGGTACAGTTTTGGCATTTTTCCTGGAAACTTAGATTGTACTCTTTGAGTCTGTTCTCTTCAATGATTCTATCAGTCACAAAATATCTTGATGATGCTGAAAATATCTTGTGGCTCTTGCAGAGAACAGAAGGGCATATCAACACATCAAAATCCATGTTTTCTCACAGAATTTCTGAAGAACAAAGGTGATTGAATTTATTGTCTTCCCATTTGAGAAAGTGAGACCAATGATTGTGGGAAAATGTGCAATCATCAATATTGGCATAAATGGGAAAATTTAAGTGACTCAGAACATGTTCAATTCTAAAATTTATTGAGTACCTCCTACTAGTAGATGCAAATGGTCCACATTTGACTAAGGAAGATGTCCTTTCATTCTTCTATATCATGTTCCTACCTTATCTGAGATGTTGTTGTTGTTGTTAGGTGCCGTGGAGTCGGTATCCGACTCATAGAGACCCTCCGTACAACAGGAGAAACACTATTGTCAGTGCTTCTCTGCTGTTCATAGGGTTTTCAATGGCAGATTGATTTTTGGGAGGGGGTTGCCAGGTCCTTCTCCCAGGCCTACAGCTTCTGGTGTTCCCAGGCGGTCTCCCATCCAGGTACTAACCAGACCTGACCCTGCTTAGCTTCTGAGATCTGACAGGATGGGATGCCACAGGGCTACAGCTGCAGGCTTATCTGAGATAGCCAACTAAAAATAGAAAGCAATTCTCTTTCTTCTCAAACTTATTCCATCTAAACATATGACCTCAACATGTTGGGAGCCAATTATTTGGTCAATATTGGGTACGACAAACTTCTGGAGTGTGAGGCTCATAAGAGCCTATAGATTAAATTCTCCACACCTGAAGAGGTGTGGAGAAACAAGCATGAGAATGGATTTTATTCATTCCTGACATAGAAGCAAGAACTAATTTTATTCAAGCTGGAGTAAATATATAACTGGAGATTCTGTGCTACTCTTGGTCGCTGTCAAGGGTGCTTCTTCAATTAATTGACCCAAATGTGGAATGAAGTATGGCCTAAGTTAAGTTTGGATACTAGGAATTCCTTCTTTTAGTGTAGGAGAGGAATACCATGCCTTACTGAAATAGTAATATTAAAATGGAAATTTGTTGAACACCTGTGAATCACCCACTGATTATATCTTCAGAAAGGTCCTAGAAAACATTTTCTTATCATAGCAATAAAAAAATATACAAGGGCAGGTGCTTTTGGTTTTCATGATTTCTGATCCCTGTATTCAAGAACAGAGAATTTGAAGTTACAATATAATGACTTTGTGATTCCTTTCGGGTTCAAGAATGGAAGAAGCAAATAGTATCACTTTGTCACTGAAAGGAAAAAAGTGAGTAGCCTGAAGCTGTAGCACTGTGGTATCTGATCCCGTCAGATCTCAGAAGCTAAGCAGGGTTGGGCCTGGTTAGTACTGGGATGGGAGACTGCCTGGGAACACCAGGTGCTGTAGGTTTGGGAGCAAGACCTGGCAACCTATTGCCAAAAAACAATCCGCCATTGAAAACCCTATGAACAGCAGAGAAGCACTAACAATAATGTTTCGTCTGTTGTACATGGGGTCGCTATGAGTCAGATATCGACTCAACGGCACCCAGCAACAAACAACAATATGCAGTAGGATTTGAGTGATAAAAATATAGCATTCTGGCAACTGTGTGTGGTGGGCCACACTTGTAATCCTAGCAACTTGGAAGGCAGAGGCAGGAGGATCACAAGCTTGAGGCCAGAAGCAGCCTACATAAATTAGCAAGACCTTGTCTCAAGATATAAGAAAAATTGAGCCAGGTGAGTTGGCACAGGCCTGCAATCCCAGCTGCTCGGGAGGAAGAGGCAGGAGGATTGCATGTTCAAGACCAGAGGCAGTCTGCGTACCTTAGTGAGACTCTGTCTCACAAAGTAAAAAAGTGGGCTGAGGGTGCAGCTCAGTGGTCTAGCACTTACAGAGCATGCAAGCATGAGGCCCTGAGTTCAACCCCCAGTACCTCAAAACAATATATAAGAAAAATTAAAAGGGGGTGAATCTCAGTAGTAGAACCCCCAACCCCTGATATGGCAAAATTTTTATATACACACATACATATACATATATACATATATGTGTATATATACATATATAGATATGTATGTGTATGTATATATATATATATATAGACAAATAGATATAGATGGATAGATAGATAATAGTACTATGACAAATTACTGCTGAAAGACTGAAATGATAGGCTCTATTATATGTAGCATCTGTCACATTAAGTTCTGAGTAATAGAAATTGACATTTAGTGATTTATTTAGTCGTGGCTTCTGAACAATTTCTATGCTTGAGTTAATTAGCTCCATTGTCCCTTAACTGAAAAGTAAAGTTGTTAGTTATTCTTGAGGAAGGGATCTGCAAGAGAATCATCTACCTTTTCTTAAGGAATCATTGATCTTCATGTAAGAATCATCTACCTTTTCTTAAAGGCATCTGTGACTATTTCAGGAGAGAGAAAAGGGTGAAGATAAGTGGTATGATTTTTCAGAGATTACTGAAAACTGTCTTCATGGTAACACTGATCTTCATGGTTTTAAAATAGCACAATTAAACACTGGCCTAAGTATAGACTATGAAGATCAGGTGATGAATGAGATTTTGACCTGAGTCTATACTTCAGCTGGCACTGTAATATTACTATTCCATTTTTGATTATTTTTCCAGATTGATGGTGTGTATGTGGAAGATTTTCTCTGTAACAAAAAGTCTCTTTTTGACTCAGTAGCAGTGAAAGAATAGCTGTAAACCCGTGATAATGGCCAAAATAAAGACCCCTGAGCATCTCCTTCTTAAAGAATAAACATAAATCTCTAGGCAAATGTTGCAATCAGTTTCATCATCATGAAGATCATGGAAGAAGAAAAGGTAAGGGTTCACACATGAAAATATTTAAATTACCTGTTTAGTTTGTATAGAAGACAAATGAAATTTGGCAAATAAAACAGGTTTAACTATATAGTGACTACAATTCTAGCCAATCTGGTTTCTCCATTGAAGAGAACCAACAAAGACCCTGATTCTCAGTACTACAGTAGTGGTTTAACAAGTGACAATGACTTTTTCTTTACATATCAATAAAAAGAGCCCCTCAGGAAAAGTTGGCTGCCCCTTTAAAGGAATAGCAAAATACATTGACCACTTGCTTCTGTATTCTCTTACATTCAGCTATATAGACTAATTTAATCTTCCAAAATCCTAATCATCTACACATCCCAAGAAACCTCATTCTGGTCAACTGTAAGAATGACATCAAATTGAAAAGACTTGGGAAACTGGGACTACCATGTACTCCAGAAACACGATCAAGAACCAAAAAACTAAATGCCAATCAAATAATAAGGGCGAACTACATTATATTTCTTATAGTCTGGGAGACGTTTAAATATCCCCTTTGAAGTAAGAGGTAAATTTGTTGCAACTTTGTCATTATATCATGTCAACTTAGCCCTCTGCAATTAAAAGTCCAAAAGTCTAAATTCAAAACAATTAACTGAGTGCCAAAGTATGTGACTATAACCCCAGTGACTTAGGAGGCTGAGGCAGGAGGATTGCTAGTTCAAGGTCAGAAGCAGCCCAGGAACCTTAGTGAGATTTTCTGAAAATAAAGAATATAAAAGAGGCTGGGAGTGCAGCTCAGTGGTGGAGCACCTTAGCTTCAATCTTCCAGTATTAGGAAAAAAATAAAGAAAAGAAAAAGGTCTCTTTTAGCCCATAAACAGAATTCTGTATTTTTGCATGGTAATTATTAGCAATTTTAGTTTCATTTCTAAAAAAAGCTTATTTTTCCTTGGAGATAGATGGATAGATAGATAGATAGATAGATAGATAGATAGATCGATCGATCTTTAAATTTTGGTTTAAGTATTTCCAGTGAAAAAATTATTTTTAAACAAAAACATAAAAATCTATTTACGGAAGAATATGATACATTTACACTCTTTTGTGAGGAGATAATGAAACTTTCAAAGTAACTGATTTCAATAGAATTTCTAATTATTACAAAATATGTAGATTTTTCATCTATCCATTTATATTAGAGTCCTTAAAAGAATAAAATATAAGACCAACATAAGTGTTGTCAATAAATCTAAATATATTTTTGGTAAAGAAATATTTTCAATCTTTAAAAGAATGGGCTGGGTTTTAGCTCACTTGGTAAAGCATGGCTCTGCAGTTTCTGAGGTCCTGAGTTCAATTCTCAGCACCGTAAGCATGGGAGAAGGACGTGGCAATCCACTCCTAGGGCAATCCCAAAACAATCAGCCACTGAAAACCCTGTAAGGGTCGCTATGAGTTGGAAACAACGCCTGGAGAGCAACAACAACAATTTTATAAAACAGACATATAGAATCATGAACCAGAGGAACCCCATGAATTTTACTCCTTGTCTAAGTTTAAAAGTTTAATAATGTACACTCTGCATATCCACTCTTTCATCCCCTTCACAATATAACTACTTGTTAAGAGTCCATTATACAATTAATGTACTCACATTTTACTTTGTTATTATTCTCCCTTCTCCACAACAGCATTCCTTTATCTTTGTGACACATCTACCTTTTTTTGTTTTTTCTTCCCCTTTAATATGTTAGTTTTCTTGACCAAGAAAATTCTCACCAAAATGTTCCAATTCTTTCTTGTCCACCTCAGTAGTATAATAACATTTTATAAGATCCATAAATTTCAACTAATTCTACTACTTGGCATTTCCTTAAAACTTTGCAGTTTGACTTAATCATTAAATTACATGCAAAAAATATCATTCGAAATTAGATAGTTCCTTCTAAGAGGAAGATGCTAGGCCCAACAATGACATAATAGTTGGGAAAATGTTTTAAATATTGTATGAATATCCACACATTAATTATTTATTACTTCCTTTTGATAGACTATCAAGGTAAGCTAATAATTTTCTGTCCTAAACTTAATGTAAAATTTTTATCTTGAAGAAATAACTGTTTATTCCTTCTTGTACATTTTTACTCTGAGTTCATCCATGCTTTGCTATCACACACACAAAGTAATAAGATCATTCAGAAAATGGCAGAACATCTGTTGAGGCCAATTACAAACTTGAAATAAATTAATCAAGAAGGAAACACAGTTTTTGGAAAACAGAGAGACTTGAAACTAATTTTAAAATATGCTAAAGGATTTTAATATAAAAACAATAAATAATATGGGTAATGTTATCAAATTAATGTTTAAAAATGAAGATATTAAAAACTAATTGCTATAACTTTCTCTGTGATGTCACTAATGTAATTAAATCTAAGAGTTTTAGGAGTTACTCAAACTTAACAGTTTTTACTGTTAAGAGTGAAATTGAGACATTTGAATTGGAATGGTGATAATGAGAAAAATTGTATTGTGAATCTTTGGGTAGATTTGTAAAGATTTTACAAAATGCACAGTGATAACCTGGGGAAAAGCAATAACCACAAGCCAACACAATATCTTCTCTGCTTAAAATGTCTGTTTACAGGATAGCTCCACCATGACTAGCTGGGTGAAAATTAATCTTTCTTGGTATTTAAGATACTCAAGGTCCAAATAACATATTTTGGAACCTGAGGAGGCCATCAAGTCAAAGACAACTAAAGCATATATCTATTGAGATCACTGCTGAAAAAAATAAAGTTATTTCCTGTATTTAGCTCATCGTAGGAATATCTATCAGAGATGTTAAGATTATGCAAGTTACTGAATTTTCCCATTTTCCCCCAAAGGAATACAACTCTTAGTGATTACTCAATCTTTTCAATATGATAAAGGAACACTCATAGCAGAACCAAGTAAGATTGGAAAATATTGCATAATAAGCCTGAAACTACAGATTTGAAGTCACTGTTTTTCTGATGTAGGAAGACTTTTCACCTTTATGGACATTTGTAATATTTAGTGTGAGTCTCAATATATATTGATTGCAGCTGAGTGTATACTGGAGGAAGAATTTATTTTCCCTAATCCTGTCTAGCTCATTAGCCCTTCTTTTAGTTCCACTTTAGACAAGGAAGCAAATGAAGAAATATAAAAGGATTAACTAAGGACAATGATATATAATTCTTGTTAGGTGCCACAGAGACAGGTGCAACTGATAGCAACCCTCATAGGGTTTTCAATGGCTGATTTTGGGGGGAATTGCAGCATCCTTCTCCTAATCTCTTCCTATAGCTGGTTCTAATTCATATTCCTTCTTTATTAAAAAAAATGGCAGCTGACTACAATAAATTTCAGTGAGTCTTTGGAATGAACGCCTGAACCTCAGGGTAGTTTTAAGAAATCCTCAAACTTGCAATTGGTATTAGCAGTCTTAGATGGTGCTGGTAATGTGAGGTACTGTGCCCCTGACTTCACGGTTTGGATAATTGTGGGTAGCCACAAAAATAAACATTAATGAACAGATATTTTCTAACCCACCTAATTTAGTCATTTGACAAAAACAATTAAGATCTTCTGAATAAAAATGATAGCAGTAGTTGTTAAGAGTTGATTGTATGATATACCAAAAGTTTTTATGAGAAAATTTACCGTAAAAACATTCAATAATATAAACATGTGCATTGCTTTCTCTTGTGGAAAAGATTGCTGTGGACACACATGCAAATGTAGATGAAAACATATAGAGCAGGGGTCCCCAACCCCTGGACAACAGACCAACCAGTACATATACACATGGCCTGTTAACTTGGGGGCCCACAGCAGGCAGTAAATGTCAGGCAAGTGAATGAAGCATCATCTGCATGGCATAATAAATGTAATATGCTTGTGTCATACTGAAATCCGTCCCTGCCAACAGTGTTTGTAGAAAAATTGTCTTCCACAAAACCAGTCCCTGGTACCAAAAAGGTTAGAGACTATCAATATAGTGGTCAAAATTACACTTATTACATCACTCAGATACTTCATATCATTTGGGCTATTCTTGAATGTTTTCCCCAGTTTTATAAATCAGGAACTCAATTGTATGCATTTGCTTATTTGCAAGAGATAACATCTTGATTTATCTGACAAACCCAGCAATTCAAATCAATTATTTTGGCTGAGATGTGGCAATAAGCATCATTTCCTCAATCAATCCCAGCATGCCAAAACCTGCAAACTTATAGTTATATCATATGAACTAAATCCAATTTAATTTAGTCAAATACATTCTATTTCACTGTGAGTGCTAGTAGGAAGTATGTATTCACCAACCAAGGCCCAATTAAGGTACTAATGAGGTGACTAGCTTATTATACACTTGGATTGAGAATTGTGGTCAAGTAATAGAAAAAAATTACAACTTTTTGTCCTTTGATGCCCTTACTTTCCACTATCAGATATTTGTTGTTAGACAAAATTGAGTTATAAGTTGCTCTTAGGCTTAGAAAGAGTCTTGCCACCTGGTGGGCTGAATTAAATCATCTACTTTATCTTTGGTTTTCATTTTATAAGAAAAGAAGTCTTCCATGTTGATTGGCTTAAAAGTGAATATCTGAAGAGAAAATATGGGAATTTGGAGCTCAAAGAGAACTATATTCCCTTCTCTTCAATAGTTAATCCTTAATAACTTCAAGATGTAAACACAGAAGACACATGTATTATCAAGTTGTACAATAGTTCATAGTTATTCTAATTTTGGAAATGGATTTAGCCAAGAAAAAATATATTCTACACACTTCTGCAGTAATAATAACAGAAATAAACTATTTCTGTTTATAAGAAAACACTATTACAATCCACAAGGAAAATTCAGCTATGATGTCAAGCAGGAAAACAAGCAAGCAAATAAAACTTGCCTGATCACATGCTAAATAAATGATTAAAAATAATTAAAACAAACATAATAATAATAAAATGTAGATTTGGGCTATAAAACTCCATTCTATGATATTATGAGATACTGTTTGCTCATATGGATTTGATCCAGAAAATTATTTTAAAAACTCCAGTTAAAATGTCTTTTTTTTTTTGATGTGTAGATGTATCTGCCAAGAAAGTCTTAACCTCAATTTGCTTAAAACTAAAAAAAAAAAAAAAAGTGTTGTCACATGTGTTATCCTTTAAGTTCTGACCCTCTTGTTGATGGGTAATTTGTCTTATAAGTCCCCATCTACTTAGCCCTTAGCTGTGGAAATAATTGGCAAAGATAGGCCTAAAATTCACATCTTGGTTGGATATGGCACTTACCTGCTTGATTTGTGGTTACATTTACGGACACATACTGCCGGTCGCCTGGGCTCAAGTTGGACACTCCATTCACTGCCTCAATCTCAAAGGTATAGTTTGTGTGAGCAAGCAGATCCACCACCATGACAGAGGTGTTTTTCAGGCCGATTTGCTGGGGGAGGTACCTGACATGACCGCCACACTCCTCACACACACCTGCATGGGAGTTGCACTTCTTGCATGCAATATAATAGGACACATCTTTCCTTCCACCAGTGTCAGCAGGCGGAATCCATTCCAGAAAGACACTAGTTTCATTTACATTTGAGATGGCATTCCGAGGAGCTGAGGGGGGTCCTGGTTTACAAAGTGAGAAAAACATATTTTAAGATGATATTAATTATGTATCATTTACCGTACTAATCCCTGCTCGGAAGAAAAACACAGATTTTCAATTGTTTAAGTCATAATTTGTAATCCTCCTTGAGATATCTTGTTATAGTTCTGTAGGGATATTAGTAAGGTTTATGCCCTATAGAAATGATTTGTCTTGGCATTGTTATAAAACTAGTTAAGTAAAAGCAGATGATTTGCTTAGAATATATGTAAATAATTATGGAGTAAACCTATGTATGCACAAACAATGTTAGACAAAATTTTATGTTCTAAAATGGTGAATGAATCTCCTTGAGGACCAAACTGTTTATTTCCTCGTTTATGGTGGGAAGTAAACATACAGTATGTACTAAGCAATGAACACAGGCAAAATTTTTTTTTCTGTATGGCTCTTAACAATATCACCAGTAAAAACAGCCTCAGATTACCTCAGAATAGATTGCATAACTATTTGACAAATTTTTGTAGTACTGGAAGGTTGAACCAAGGGATTCTACCAGTCCCTTTTTAAATTTTTGATCTTCAGACAGGGTCTCGATAAGTTATACAGGTTGCCTCTGGCCTTGAACCTGTGAGCCTCCTGCCTCTGCTTCCTGAGTCCCTAGGATTCCAGGCATGTGCTAACTGTACACAGCTACTTGATAAACTTCATGAATAGAATTTAAAACCCTGTCTCCTAAGTCAAAAAAAGAACTATTATTTAGTAGTTGGTCAACATCACAATCTTCAGCAAAATATATTTTGGTTACCATTCATTTTATATTATGCTTCTTTGACTTAAGAACTGTATTTAGTTGAAAGTCTGAAATTCATTTTAAGACTAACCCTCAAAGGCACTACAACAGGAAGAATGTAAAGGGTTCAGATTTTGAAGGCTCTGCAAAAAAATTGCAATCTCCAATCAGCTACCACAAGAAGGAAAAAGAAATGCATTTAAATGAAATATTTTCATAGACTCATAATGCTTTTGAATAATACTAATGGAACATTCCTAACTTCATGTAGTATCTCCTAGACACTATCTTTTTATCCATGTTAATAGATATTGTGTAGTTTTTAAAAATATTCATAATATTCAGAATCATCTTATTTCAATAACATGGAATATTTGCACTTAAACTTTAGTAATGAAATGTACACTATGGATTGCTTAAAGGATTTCTCAAGTAAAGAGCAACAATGTCATATCTGAATATCATTTTAACTATTTCTAAATCTAATGATTAGCATACAAAAGAGAACTAAAATTGATTGCATGGTATCTACCTGTAAAGGTGATTCTTAGGGTTAAAAATCTCAGTCAGCTGTAAATGTTAATTAAGAAAATGTTCTCAAAGAAAAAAAAAATACATTTATGTATGTTTAAAAAGCCTAATCAGTACATCTTTCCCTACAATGAACAAAATGGAGTATGGTTGTATTTGAATGGATCATAAGCATGAATTAAAATACTTAAGATGATCTAGCCTTGTTATCCTAACATGATATTTTCACTAATATAAAAATTAATATCAATTTGTACCTAACATTTATTAGACTATACATGTTGAAGAACAAACTTAAAAATAATGAAAAAATTAACTAATGTTTAAGGGTTTGGCTACAAAAAGGCCATTGAAATGAAAAATCCCCATAACTAAAGAATTGGCTTTTTTTTTTTTTTGACAAAAGCAATCCCCATATTTGTGGTTGAAACTTCTGAATTTTTCCATACATTCAACCTTACACACTTCATATAAAACTGTAAGTTCTAAGTCACAACAATTACACAAGATGGAAATACAAGTATAAATTTTAATTTAAGGTCAAAATGTTACAGTCTTAACTTCTGAGGAAAACATAAAACATAGCTAAAATATACCTAGTTTAGAAAAGTGTGAAACTTCTGGGTTTTTTTGTGCCAACTGAAATATACTTCTATTTAACACCTTTTCCCTGAATCTATAAACATGCATCAGCCTGACTCTTTCTGTTCTTCTAATTCTGCTATTAACAGCTCCTCAACATTTAGTTAAAAAAGAAACTCAAACTTAAGTGAAATTCTAAAGTAGAGATAAAAAGTAGAGGCTCTGAATTACACACTTAAGAAATTCCACTGCTCCGATAATAGATATGGTGTGTGAACCAAACCAGAGCTGTGATAAGGATCCTTGATTTAAGGAGATTTATCACAATCTTAGTTTTTACTTTTGTTTGACTTTTTTCCCAGGAGGTTTATAAAATTCTGTTTATTAGACAATATGTGTACTCGATATTTGCTAAATATGTTAAAAGGAGTTGAAACTATAAATCCAGTTCGAAAGAGACAAAGGCAAAGTGAGGTTCAGGGTCTTCATCAGAACACAAGACAAGCTGTAAGGGAATCCCTGCAGTATTTGTGGCACTAAGAGTACAACTCAAAACAGACACATACACTCACAATACATTTTTCTGGGAAATGCATATGAGTTAAAATATTTTTGAGGCACACTATTATAAAGTCATTACCTGGAGAGAGAGAAAACATGAAGCCTGCCTGCTAAATAGTTCTTGTTAGGAAAGCACAGCCTCTCCCCCATTCCCAAACATAACAAATATACAGGAAGGGAAACTGACATTGATACTGAAAAAATTATATATCATGGCTGGATCACTTAAAAAATATCACTAAACAAATGAAATTTTTAAAAATGATTCCACACATAGCTTTCTTTCCTTTATTTACCACTCTATTGTCTAGTACTTTTCCTGTTATTTAGGCACACTTTTATTTTCACTAATCTAAATAATTGTTTAAATCTCAACTATAAACAAAATCTATGACATTCAATTAAATTTACCCTCCCCAAAGTGTATATAACAATGTCATTTTCTCATTTGAAGAAGAATTGGTTGTTACTGTGGAACTGTCTAACCTATACAATTATCAATCTTGGGATAAAAAGAATGATTTCCAGTAATGTAAAGTTAATAACGGCGATTTGAGGAATTCTCAAAATATGTTTTACTGACTATGAAATTCAGCATTATAAAATTCAGTTAAAATTTCAATTTGATACTATTTAACAAGAAGGAATGTGTACTACCTATTTATGTTTAGAGATGAATATTAACATTTCTGAAGCCTTTGTGAACATCTCTGAGAACAACTACAAATTACTAGGACCTAACAAAGTAAAATAGGTTATGGATGTTGAACATTGTAAAAATGATGTATTTGATTTCTTTCTTTACATCTTCTGTTATTGTTTCATTTGCTATAGAGACTTTGTTTGTGGAAAAACTCTGAAAATATTTTCACCAAGCAAAGAAATGCATAATGTGTTAACTTCCCATAAATATATGGAAAACTGGAAAAGCAAAGCCCTAACAGCATTGATAATTAGGCATTTATTCACTCCAAATAAAATAATCAAATGTTCGATATCTAAATATGTTAGTCACATACTCAACACAAAACATGGTAGCTGCATGAAAGCCTTCACTAATAAGTGAGTTTTATATATGATTCAAATCTGATTTGCTGCCCCTAGTGTTTCAGGTTCTTATCCTGTTTCCAATATTCCTTTGTATATGATCTTCTCAATGGCCATGCAGCTTAGTGAGAAAGGTTAAAATAAGGCGAAGGTGTCATTTTATGTGATCAAAAAACTGGCTGAGAAAGAAGAAGAAAAATACAGGTTTAATGTGAAAAGGAAAGCAGATTTGCCAAAGTCACAAAATAAAAGGAAAAGCTCTATATATGTGTCTCAGGTGTTGAATTTGAAGTTAGAGAAAAAGTATTCTGACAGTGAGTGATAAAGACTCAAATTTTTCAATGCTTACTAAAGGAGATTGAAATTTGAGAAGATTAAAGATGATGCCTGTTTTAGGGGAAAATGTTCATGAACATAACAGGCTCCATCATGCCATTTTTTCAAACTGGTGAAAGTTAGCATCACCAAATATCCGTGAGTTTTCTTACTTGTGCATGCCATTGTGGGTGGATCAGACTCCCTCCTGAAATAATCCTTTTCACAGACACAAGAGGTTGAAGCTTCCTCATGGGTATAACTGTGAGGTGGACATTTGCTGCAGCTCTGGCTGTGAGGTGAGGCTTTGAAGAACCCAGGTCTGCACACTGTCAAAAGAAATAAGAGACTAAGCTTTTCCCAGGAACAGAGGCAGTGTTTGTTTTGTGAATAATGTATCAGTTTCACTAGTATACACAGGTTACAGAGAATACAGTCTTTGCATCAATTTGAAGAATTTTCCATAAGCTTCTGGATCATAAATATCCTACTATTCATTTAGATAATCAAATAATTATTCAAAGTATTCAAATTAAACATGTATGGAGTGTACATATTTTTAATGATTTTTATGATATATGAGCTCATAGGGAGTTATATTTATAAAAGCAAATACGTATATGTGTTTAAAATTGTAGCAATGCTTTGAGTACACTTTTTACTTTATATTACTGTAATTATGTTGAAGAAATGCAAATTATCCTGTATAACTCTAGAATGGTATAATACACAATAGCTGCTAAATTTGTTGTTATTAAATCAATAAATTAATTAGTAGATGCTAAGAGTTCCATAAGTTCTTTTAGGCTGGGGATGATACATAAATTGGATGGAATATTGCCCATTTTATTGATTTCATATTTTAGGCATTCGTTTCACATCTTACTCTATTTAAAATTTTTTCTTTGTGTTTCTAACTTAATATTTATTTATTCTTATTTCAAAAAAACTTATATTCTGTGTAAATTGCAATGATTGTAAAAAGTAGAAATTGTCTTATTCAACTTTGCTTTCCTGGTACTTATCCTAACGTTTGACCACAATAGGTGTTCAGAGTGTGATGAAATGCAAGAGTGGATGAATGACGTGATAGGAAGACTGCTACTGAATTATTTAAATCATGTAAAGAGTGTTTGCTGATATCTTTGTTGGCTCTTCCAAATTGTTGGTCAAGTAAATAAGTGTTCATGAAGTGAATTGTTTTATTCTGTGAATTCTAGAAGTCCATTTTTTGTTGCTGTTAGGTGACATCAAATAGGTGTCCATGTCATAGCGACCCTATGTAAATAGACAAAACACTATTGTCAGTGGGTGTCTGATGCCCATATGGCTTTCAATGACTGCTTGATTTTTGGGAGTGGGTTGCTGTGTCCGTCTCCTAAGCCTAGAGCACCTGGTGTTCCCAGGCAGTCTCTCCTCCAAGTACTAACCGGGTCTGACCCGCTTAGCTTCTAAGATCTCATGGGATCAGACGCCATAGTGGTAGAGCTGCAAGCCTAGAAGTCCATATTTTTCTTTTTCTTCAAAGAATAATAAAGCCAAATTTCAGTATTCCTGTTGCTCAGTCTGGGCTAATTTCAGACTATCAAACTTATGATTTGAATAATTCTCAGGGCTTATTTTACATAAAGCTAATCAAATGTATTTTTTCTATTTTCAAAGTTCAGTACATATACCAACAAGCTATTCAAGCTTCAGTGCACACTTGTTGAACCTGAAAGGCGAACTTGTATTTCAACGGAAATTTCTGATAGACATAATGAATTAGGGCTAATTTTCATATGCTATAAATGATCTCACGTTTTAGTAATCTACGCTAAGGCTTTCTGCCATCACCATGAATAATCAGGAATTGGTGAAAAATAGAAGGTACTTTTCTCAGTACATCTAATTATGGTGATAGTAAAGTCTTAATGCTTTTATAAATTCAGAGAGAATGTGAAACTATTTGAAAGATTAGAAGAGCTTTTTGATAGTATTAGGAACACTCTTGTAGTTAAATGATTAGGAAAATATTTAAAATATTATTTTTCTTATAATAGGATTGCTCAAAGCAGCCAATACTATTCTTAGCTAAGTTGTCCAATTTTTCTTCTTTTATCCTTTTAGTACAATAATTCTCACTTTAAACTCTATTTACTTGAAAGCAAAAAGCCTTGACTAGTCAATCCACATATGTTCCATGTTTGGAATTCATTTCTCAATGTTCTCTTCTTTTGAACAAGTGCCTTTCAAATTAAAACCTTTATATGAGCTCTTGTAAAAAACTGTTGTTCAGCCCACCCACCGTGGAAACTTCAGAAATAGAAAATAGTATAAATGTAAGTAAAATGTAGATAAATGTATGTTTCTGTTCAGTAGTTTAACAAAACTCTTTCTGCAGGTGTTGTAGGCCAAAAACTCTACTTGCAATGGGTTCTAGAAGAAAAAAAGACAGACATGCCCTTTCCTGTATAAGTCTTTAAGGTACTGAATCAGTAATCGTAAGCATGATTATGCTAGGAAAGAGAAATAAGAGAGGAGAGCGAACATAGACCAACTAGTTTAAAGAAGACTACTAAAGAAGATTCCCTTGAGGAATGAGAGTATTTGTAGGTATTTGAAAGATTAGGAAAATTATTCATTTGAGCCAGAGCCTTAAAGGGAGAAATGCTTTCAAAGGACCATATGATATGCATAGCTAATTGGGATATAGAAGAAACTAAAGAATTGATCAGGAAGATAGTTGGCATTAAGTGGAAGAGACAAATACCAGTCACAAAAACTTGTGGTTTTCATTAAGTAAAGATGGTCCTCAACTAAGAAAGAGTCAACTTCTAAGTTTTTCACTTTTCCATAGTGTGAAAGTAATATGCATTCAGTAGAAACTCTACTTTGAATTTTTAATTTTAATCTTTTCCTGGGCTAGTGGTATGTGGTAAATATTCTCCATAATGTGGCCAGTGGCAGGCAGCCAGCCAGCTCTTTGTGTGTTATTGTTGGGTGCTGTCAAATCAGTTCTGATTGTAACAGAATGAAACACTCCTGGACACTGTGCCATGCCTGACACTATGTCAGTGCTTCTCTGCTATTCATAGGGTTTTCTGATGACTGTTTGTTTTCAGGATTGTCTTGGGAGTGGGCTGCCAGGCCCTTCTCCTATCTTGCAGTGCTGGGGATAGAATTAATGGCCTCAGAATACGAAAGGCAAGTACTCTACCAACATAGCTGAACTCTAGCCCAGCCTCCTGTGTACTATACATAAAATAGGCTTTTGTTAGATGACTATGCCCAGAGGTAGGCTAATGCAAGCTTCTGAATATATGTAAGGTTGGTGGGGTTCAAAGTAAGGACAGAGGCAACTGGCTCTTTTCTTGTTATTTCAGGTCCAGAAAAAGAAACTGTTAAAAGACAAAAGTAAAGAAAGTCAAGGAACGAGGCAAAATCAACCAGATTTTGTGATATATTTAATGACTCCAATGAATAAGAAATTGTAATACTGACTCTAAAGTAGTGGAGTTAAACTGCACCTAAAACATTGTCATTGTTTTTTCAGACTAGAGAATACTACATGTGGAATATGTTTTGAGGAAGATAATGAGCATTATTAATGCATTATTTAATTTGAGGTGGTTAAAGAAATTTAAATAAATGTGTAGAGAGGCAGACTGTGTGGATGGAGTCTATATAAGAAAATTATCACAAACTGTAATTATTCATTGCCTTCCAATAATAACTCCAAAACCCAATGGTGCACACAACTGTGCTAGACAAAGTATTGTTATTCTCTTAGTTTGCTTTGTTTCCTAATATTAATATGAGTATTTTTTACCTTTTCTTCTGTCTTCAAATTCTCTATAAACAATTTTCCTATGTTGATATACAGCTAATGCATTTGTCTCTATATTGAGAAAATAGAAGTCATTCAAAAGCAACTTTCTCCTTTTCCTACCTCTAAATCTCTGAGCCTATATGCTATTGTACATTCCATCCAGTTAAAATGAAAATATGTCCTAATTCGCATCAAAGAAAAGTGTCTTTATTTAAATTGGGATTACCTTCTCTGCTCCAGATGCAACCCTCAAGTGACCATACTCTTTTTGACCAAAGTGAAAAACAAGAGAAATAACAAAACTGTCAACATCATGTGATCCTAATATTCCTGCAGCTGCCATATGGCTTTGTTCAACCTTCTGAACATAATTCCTGAAATCATGTTTTCTTCCTCCTCATTTTTAAATCGTAGGTTGATACATTCCCTGCCACTGAAACAGCTCAACTCCAACTGCTTTTGTTAAGTTTACAGATATGTTCTTGTCATGCACACTTTTCAGCAGCATTTGACCCTGCTCTGTTTTGGGAAACTACAGTTATATTCATTACGAAATTACAGCACAGCTTGGAAGTTTCCACACAATATTTAAAAACTCTTCAAATGTGGTCTCCTGCCACATTCACTGTCTCAGTCCACATCAGCTATATTTAATTTTCTGCCCCCGAGGAATTCCTTCTCTGCATCTTGACACTTCAGGAAAGCACTTCAGACAAAAAGACAAATATACATAAACTAATAATAAACAAAAATCCTATTGTCCATGATGAAGTATTTCAGATAAAATCTGAAAGTATGTTGAAGACATTGAGTGGCTTTCCTTAACTCCTGGGGATTGATTCCAAGGCCTTACACATATTTTGCAAGTGCTCTATCACTGGGCTGCACCCCTAGCCCATCTTTTATTGTTTTATTTTGAGTCAAGTTCTTGCTAAGTTACACAGACTGCCCTAGCCTCAAACTCACAATTCTCTTACCTCCAACCCCTGAGTACCTGGGGTTACAGGACTGCACTACCATGTTCAGCTTTATTTTTGAGTTCATGCTAGCAGTATTGTGGCTACCAAAGCATATTTGTTCTTCATACCCCTGAAGCTACTATGTATTGGTAATGACAGTAAATAAACAAGTAACAATCAACAGAAACAACACTGGCTTCTTATGTTTTATTAATAATTAACAAATAACAATATTTAACAAATATTTATCTATATAAGTAGTAAAATTTCTCTAAATTCCAACTCAATATATTATAGATAAAAACATAAGAAGATTCTGGAGCACAGTTGCTTAAATTATGTCTGAACATTATTTAGATACTATTTGGAAAACACTAGTCAAGTCCATTTAAGTCGCACAAGGAGTTGTGGTGGTGTTAGGTGCTGTTGAGTTGTGTCCGACTCATAGAGACCCTTATGGGGTTTTCAATGGCTTATTATTTTTTCGGGATTGCCTCTGGACTGGATTGCCATGTCCTTCTCCCATTTTTGCGGCTCTGGGAATTGAACCTGAGACCACAGTGACTACAGAGTGGTGCTCTACCAGCTGAGCTAAACCCCAGCCCCTGGAAAAGGAGTAGGAGACAAAAAAAAGTTTCTTATTGTTAATTTGTTTTCAAGTCCCAAGACCAAAAGAAAATATTTTAAACAATTTTCAGGGTACATTCTTGTTCACGATGCATTGCTAATCCCCATGATTACATGTTATTTCTCCATTTGTGCTTTAGACTTTTGAACAATTCATTTAGTTTTCCACTATGGCAGATAGTAAAATTTTTTGTTATATTTTTATTTGTATGAATTTTCATCCTCCATTAACTCCTATAAACATCATGGAAAATAAAAACGGTTCACTTTAATCACATGTAGCATATTCCTTTGCACTGAGAAAATATTTATTAGTACACAGTAGTGTAAATAATACTTTTGTGTTCTTCTCAATGTCTAAATGATATTGACATAGCAAGAACTTATTAAAACTTGATAAACCTGAATTACTTAAATAGTAATTCCTGCTAACTAAAAAGTAATGGACATTGTGTCTTCTACTCAGTACTTTAAAAATTGTACCCAATCCAGCAAACTCTAGTTTTCATATTTACCACTTCATAAGTGAGGATGTTACTAACATTGATTAAAACACAGTTTTTGAGACTCAATAGAAAAACCCTTATTTTCAATATTCAAATGAATAGAAATTTAAAATTGTTAAAATCGAGGAAAGGTGTTGCATAATCTGAATATAATATAATAAAGTTTTGTTGTTGTTGTTAGGTGCTGTCGAGTTGAGTCCGACTCATAGCAACCCTATGTACAGCAGATCGAAACACTTGCCGATTCTGTGCCAGGCAAACGATCTTATTTATGTTTAAGCCCATTGTTGCACACACTGTGTCAATCCATCTGGTGGAGGGTTTTCCTCTTTTGTGTTGACCTGCCACTCTTCCAAACATGATGTCCTTCTCCAGAGATTGTTCTCTCCTGACTACATGTCCAAAATATGTAAGACGCAGTTTGGCCATTTTTGCTTCCAAGGAGCACTCTGGTTGTACTTCTTCTAGGACAGATTTGTTGGTTCTTTTGGCAGTCCCTGGCATATTCAATAGACGTTTACAGACTGTTATTGTCTACATTGTTTAAGACAGAATGACCTTCAAAAATTTTACTGAGTTTTATTCAATTATTGTTTACTGAGAATGACAGAAAATCACTCTGAAAAAGATTTTTACTATGGCTCTATTTTATTTGAATTATAGGATATAAGCTAAGTCAAGTTTTCTTTTTTAAATATATTTTTCAAAATGATGTGCCCAAAAGATAGTTCAGCCTAAATTTAAAAGGAATGTTTGTGAGTGACAGTATAATGGAAAATATCATAAGGAAATTAGAACTCAAAATATCATTCTAAATGTAAATATTATCTACACTAAAATTTAACAGACAGCATATTTATCCTTATATTAAAAATGTATCCTCAATACTAAAATAGCTATTTTGTTAAAACACTGATAAAATTAAAATAGGTGCAAGCTAGGAAGTCTAGAAATTGGAGATACCTTTAAATGACTACAAACCGAAATTGGAAAAATGGTCCTATTTTTGAAGAGAAAGTCAGGTGTGGTAGCACCAGATTGTAATTCCAGAACTCAGGAGCCAGAGGTAAGAGGATAACAAAGTCTAGTCTAGGATGACCAATGAGTTTAAGACTAGCCAGGACTACAGAGTAAGAGTCTGTCTTTGAACAAAACAAAACAAAGAAAAAACACTAGCACCACCACCACCACCACCACCACCACCACAAACAACAACAACAACAACAAAAGAATAGAATTGCTGGCTAATTGGACTATAAATTTAAATGACTGAAAGTAATAAATCTATCCTAACATTAACCTATCTTATCAGAAAAGAATAAGAATCTTATTGCTATATATTAAATTTCTACTTTTATATTTTTATTTTTCATTTAGGTCCACTAAATATTAATACTTCTGAAGCAATTGCAAAACAATCAGCCATTGAAAACCCTATGAGGGTTGCTATGAGTCAGTCCCACCTACATGGCACCTAACAACAACCACCACAACAAACATTGACAGAAATGCAAATAAATTACATGGTATTTAGAAATGAAAAGTAAAATTAATTAGATTACATATTCATACAAATTCATTCATCCAAATATGTAATGAACCAGGATTTTGTGTCATAAACTGTACTAGATACTGAAAGTACAAATATCTTTAAAATATGTTCATTGCCTTTACTGCATTGAATAACTCAGTGAAGTGTAGCAATCACTTATATGTTGTATGGCACATATTTAGGCATTCATTAATTGTTTAATGGTGTGTAATATTAATATATCCATTTTTAAAAGACATTAAACATGACAATTTAAAAATATCAAGCACTGTGTATGTGATGTGTGAGAAAACAAAAATATAAATCATCATTAATAGACTACATGTGTGCATATATATGTTTATTACAATTTCTTCTAATCATAAATTTGTATGACTAAAACTTTTTTAGGATTGTATTATTTTTACATTTTTATGATTACAAATCTACATTTTAACAGTGTTTAACATGTTAATA
>VMDO01022887.1:0-25664 GCA_007922755.1 Pedetes capensis | reverse complement strand
AGAGCCTTGTGTTTCGCCAGTTCTTTCAAGGCAGCTTCCACTTCGTCCTTCAACACCATTGGTTCCTCTTCATATGCAACCTCTTGGAATGGTTGGTCATCTACCCATTCTTTCTTGTATAATGACTCTGTGTATTTTTCCCATCTTCTTTTGATGTTTCCTGCATCATTTAATATTTTCCCTGTAGAATCTTTCACTACTGCCACTCGAGGCTTGAATTTTTTCTTCACTTCCTTAAGCTTGAGAAACACAGAGCATGTTCTTCCCTTTTGGCTTTCTGCCTCCAGCTCCTTGCACATGTCATTATAATATTTGTTTTTGTCTTCTTGAGCTGCCTTCTGAAATCTTCTGTATAGTTCCTTAACTTCATCATGTCGTCCTTTTGCCTTAGCTGCTCCACATTCTGGGGCAAGGTCCAGTGTCTCTTTTGACATGTAATTTGGTCTTTTCTTTTTACCTTGTCTTTTTAAGAACTTTTTTCCTTCCTTCTTGAATGATATCTTTTATGTCATGCCACAACTCTTCTGGTCTCCTATCATTTGTGTCTAATGCATTAAACCTATTTTTGAGGTGGTCTCTGAACTCAGGTGGGATATACTCAAGGTCATACCGTGGCTCTCGTATACTTGTTCTAATTTTCTTCAGCTTCAGTTTGAACTTACATATGAGAAGTTGATGGTCTGATCCACAGTCAGCACATGGTCTTGTTTTGACATTTTGTACAGAGCTTTTCCATCGTCTCTTTCCACATATGTAGTCAATTTGATTCCTGTATGTTCCATCTGGTGAAGTCCATGTGTATAGTCTCTATGATGTTGAAAAAAATGTATTTGCAATGAAAAGGTCATTGGTCTGACAAAATTCTATCATGTGATCTCCAGCTTCATTTCTGTCACCAAGACCATATTTTCCCACTACTGAGCCTTCTTCTTTATTTCCAACCTTTGCGTTCCAGTCACCAGTGAGTATCAGTATGTCTTGATTGCATGTTTGATCTATTTCAGATTGCAGAAGCTGATAGAAGTCTTCCCTTTCTTCATTTGTGGCCTTAGTGGTGGGTGCATAAATTTGAATAATAGTCATATTAACTGGCCTTCCTCATAGGTGTATGGATATTATTCTATCACTGACAACATTGTATTTCATGACAGATCTTGAAATGTCTTTTTTGATGATGAATGCAACCCCATTTCTCTTTAGTTTATCATTCCCAGTATAGTAGACCATATGATTGTCTGACTCAAAATGGCCTATGCCGGTCCATTTTAGCTCACTGATGCCTAGAATATCAATGTTTATGCGCTCCATTTCTCTTTTAACAATTTCTAATTTTCCTAGATTCATACTCCGTACATTCCATGTTCCAATTATTAATGGATGTTTACAGTTGTTTCTCCTCATGTTGAGTTGTGCCACATCAGCAAGTTGAGCACCCTGGAACTTTACTCCATTTCTGTCATCACGGTAGACTCTCCTTGGAGGAGGCAACTCTTCCCCAGTAGTCTTTTGAGTGCCTTCCAACCTGGGGGCCTCATTTTCCGGCACTATATCTGACAGTGTCTCTTTGCTATCCATAGGGTTTTCAATGGCTAGTTGTTTCGGGAGTGGCTCACCAGGTCCTACTCCCTCATCTGTCTTAGTCTGGAAGCTCAGCTGAAAACCTGATCACCATGGGTAACCTTGCTCATGTCCCAGGTTACAGTGGCAGAGCTCTCAGCCTCATCGCAACATGCAAGCCCCCACAGTGTGGCAAACTGACAGACCTGTGGGGGTTACTAGTGTTGGTCTTTGCTCAATTCCTTAATCTGTCCAAGCTTTGGCCTTTATATCTATATACTGTGATAATATGAAATGTTTTACTGTGTTTGGAAAATAATAGAAAACATACACGTGTATGTTTATGTGGTCCTTTGCATATAGAAGATGTATGTTGTTTTGGTTGTTGGTGCTGTAGAGTCGGGTCTGACTCATAGCAGCCCTATGTACAACAGAACACAACACTCCCGGACACTGTGCCATGCCCAGCCCTATTGTCAGTGCATCTCTGCTATTCATAAGGTTTCAGTGGCGGATTGTTTTGGGAGTGGGTTGCCAAGTCTGTCTCCCTAGCCTGCAGCATTTGGTGTTCCCAGGCAGTCTCCCATTCCAGGACTAACCAGGCTGACCCTGCTTAGCATCTGAGACCAGGTGGGATCAGATGCCGGGGTGTTATGGCTGCAGACATAGAAGGAATATATTGAGTTATACATGTATTACTGGTGTATCATCTCTGTCATGGTTTACCCATGTCCACAGGAAAGCAGTATTATTAGGTCCCCTCGAGTCATGTCTGGCTCATAGTGACCCTCACAGAGTTTTCAATGGCTGATTGCCTTGGGAGTAGATTGCCACCTCTTTCTCCCATGGAAAGCAGTATAGTAGCAATTGAAAGTATGGATATTAGACACAGTCTGTTGAGGTTTGGGTTTTCACCAAGCTAGCTAAAGGGCCAGGGCAAGCCTGCTTCCTTCTGCAGATCTCCTCTGCCCAGTGGGTATAGAGATGCCAGTCTCAGAAGGTGGCACCGGGCCATGTGTTGATAGGGCCAGGTATGGGGATCTTGGTAGCGTCTAGACATTGTGAGAGATGGTGGCAGAGTGGTCCTAATGGAGTCCAGATGATCATGTCAGTCCCTGGGCAATGCTCTCCTTGGGGCTGGTGCCACCTGCCATCCCAGAGACCCCAGGGCTCTCACTTGGCAGCAGGGTGACCTATGAGGAACTTCCTCTAGGCTTCGCTCCCCAAGGGCAAGGTCTGCTTTTCCTAGGGTTCCCCCCTTGGCAAGCAGACTTGTTTCTGTGGTGTGGCTGGGTGTCCCAGAGACTGAGCTGAGACACCCACCCTCTTCCCTGACGCTGACACTATCTATATAACGTGTCACAGAGGGGTAAAGCCTTTGCCTTTCCACAAAGGGCTGCCATGGTGTCTATGGTGCCCTGACTTGATTCACGCTGTCATGGCTTCTACTTTTCTGGAATTCAATGACCGGGCTTTGACATTTGGCAAATGTGTTCAGCTGTTTTCAAAAACAAAGTTGCTAAATCCCAAGATGTTTAAATAGTTCCCCTGAAATCTGTTTTGTTTTATAAAAAGAAATGTGCTCAGAGGGGAAACAGAATCCTACTACTGTGCTGACATGTCTGAGTTTGCTCCAGAATGAAGACTCGGTTTCCCTCCCAGATGCAGTTCCTGTGTTGAATTGTAACTTTGTAGAGAGAACCTTGCAGTTTCTCTTTCTGAGTAGCTCCCTCCCTTGTCCATGCCAGGGCTGGAAGAATTTCACAATCTTTATCATTATCGCATACTAGGCACTTGCTGTGGATCTTTTTTTAAAAGCCTTTTGGAACCCCAACTGTGGTCTCTGCAGGGCCTTCCTTTAGTGACACAGTAATAGCAGTAATGGCCACAGAGCATGGATTCCAAATGCCAAGCCGGAGCCTGTCAGGATTTGTAGGTGAAGATAAGAATTCATGGGAACACAGGCACGTGGGGGAGGCACAGCGTGAGGGGAACCTTCCCCTTCTTATGACTAGTTTTCCCTTGGTACAGACCGATCCCCACACCTCACTGAGCACAGAAGACACTGTCCTCTCTTACCTTCTTTGAACAAGAGGATGTTAGCTTCCAGCCTTACCTCTCAGCATCCCTCTACATTTAAGTGTGACCAACTTCAGGATTCCGTGGGCAAATGCCCGGTCCAGAAAATCCCCACCAAATGATAGCTGGGACGTGCGATAGCTGAAGGAAGCAGCCAGAGATCTAAACAGAGGCCCTGCACATGACATTTAACAGTGTGAGTGGAAGACCAATTCTAGAATGATATCGATGGGGAAACCGAGGCTCCAGACTCCTCTTACAAACCTGAAAGAGTTTGGAATGGGTCTCGAAGTCACACAGAATGGGAGATTTCTAGTGGAAGCACATACCTTCATAACCTAGGCTAATACAAATTATTTGGTTTCTCAAAATACAACGCCAGGGGATCTGTGAAGATGTAAAGATCCTGGCGGCCATTGTCTCCAGCAATCACAAAGCATAGTAAGGGGCCCATGTCTCCCGGATGTTACAAGGCGCCAGGCGCCATGACCGTCTCTCTTTGTCTTTCAGGTTGGGCTTCCCGATGATGGTCATGTCCTGCACCATCGGAATGTGCTACCTCCTCGTCGCCCATGTGGTGTTGGGGTGGAATTCATAGCTACCCATCAGTTGAACCCTGAGGGAAACTGGATCCATCACCAACCCTGACCCGAACCTGACAGAGAAGGTGCTCACTTTCCTGGGATGAGCTGGACCACAGCTTCACTATTCATGCACTTCTTCAGGTGGATGCCGGAGGACCCCAGCCTCCTTTCTCCCCGGGGCACAAAATATGGGAAATACAAGATAACTTACCTAAGACCCTCCAGCTGGAAACATACACACCTTTCAAAAATACTTCTTGCTGTTCTATGTAGAAAAGACACAAATCCACCTAAAATAGCTCTTGCTGTTTGTCACTTCCTTTAAGGATATAGACTATTGTTTTTCATGTAATCACTTTTCATGTTAAAATAATCATATTCAAATTGTATGCTCCCTGAATGTTAACTCCTTCTGGGAAAAGGTGCACAATCTGCAAGGAAACACTTTGTATATTTAAGAAAATAAAGTGTTCCTTGACAAAAAGATCTGGAATTTATTGCTTCTTTTGGTTTTCAGTGGTTTATAATATGTCAAATTGCATTTTCATCTGTTTATATTTTTCTCTGGAGTTGTAAAGTTACTATTTAAATGTCTAAGGAGAAGGACCTGGCAACCCACTCCCAAAAATCAACCCGCCATTGAAAACCCTATGAACAGCAGAGAAGCACTGACAATAGTGTTTCACCTGTTGTACATAGGGTCGCTATGAGTCAGATACTGACTCGACAGCACCTAACAACAACAACAACAACAACATTTAAATGTCTAAGACTTTGTCTTGCACAATGGACTAAAGAGAAGGGAGAGGGGACAGGAAGAAAGGGTAATGGGAGTAAAGAAAGGAAATACCACATATTTTGCCCTTAAGGCAAAATCAGGATTTCTCTCTATGTAAGGATATACACATAAACAAGAAATGCAAGCAGAAGGTGGGGGGGCCTTTGGCAGAGAGGGAGGGGACAGGGGAAGAGGCCTCATGACAAGGCAATGGGGGAGGTGAACAGGAGTAAGACACAATGATACAGATGTATGGAAACATCATCATGAGACCCATCAAGTTGTAGACTAGTAATTACTAATGAAATAAGCTTACTGGGGAAAAAATGAAAACATTGAATAAAGTAAAAATTTGTCTTACAGAAGATGGTTGTTGTTAGGTGCTGTTGAGTTGGATCAGCCTCTTAGTGACCCTATGTACAACAGAACAAAACACTATCCAGCACTGTGCCATGCACAGGATCTTTTTATGTTTGAGCCCATTGTTGCAGCCACTGTTTCTTCTCATTTTGAGTCATGCTACATCAGCAAAAGGAGGTCCCAGGGGGTTTACTCCATTCCTATCATGAAGGTAGGCAAATCTTCCCCAGTCGTGTCTTGAATGCCTGCCAGCCTTGGGGAGCTCATTTTTTGGCACTATATTTCACAGTGCTTCTCTGGTATTCATAGGGTTTTCAATGGCTAATTCTTTCAGGAGTGGGCTGCTGGGTCCTTCTCCCCAGTCTGCCTTAGTCTGGAAGCTCAGCTGAAACCTGTCCATCATGGATGGCCCTGCTGGTATCTGAGATACCAGTGGCACAGCTTTCAGCATCACAGCAACACGTAAGCCCCCATAGCATGACAAGCTGACAGACAGAGGGCAGTGAAAGATGATATGAATCTTTATAATAATATTTTACATATTTAAGAGCATAGAATACTAATTTTCCATTTGAAAGTGGTGCATGCTATTCCCACCTACCACACACAACACCCTCAGCCCCGCTGTCCACGTGAGCCTCTCGTGGTTCAGTCAGTGCTTCTTAGATGTGGTTCCTGTGCGGAGCATCTCGGGTGAGGCGGGGATAATGAGAACAAATAATCAGGGGAGCCTTTGTGTCACCTGGGGGCTCCTCTGCCCAGCTTTGTCAATGCTACAGCCATGCCCTAGAGGAAGCACCTCTTTAGCTTTATGTTGTCTGTGTGGCTCCTGAAATGTAGATGTTCATTGGGGACTCTGCTCAGGAGTGATCTTCGTACAGGCACCTGACTGCCGAAAGGTTTGTGATGCTCAGGACCCTGGTTCGGGGTGCCCTGCCCTGTCCTGTGGAAGGGTTCCATTTACAGCCGGAGAAAAGGAAGTGACGCACAGAAACCAGAAGTGACGTACAAAACCGAAAGTGACCTTACTTGTATTTCTGTCACTGGCCCTCAGGGTGAACGTGCCCTCCCCGCAGGCTGGAGCGTGTGTTTGCACAGTGGCAGCCTGCTTTCTTCCAAAAGGGTTGGGAGAGTTTATGAGGATATACTCTCTGGATTCATGAGCTATCTTTGGATGCCTTGACAGTGAAGGAGATATACAATGCCATTTTTATTTTCTTAAAAAAAATCTGGTCTCAGGAAACATCCCACAGGTTGACCTGTGTGCACCTGACCTCAGGCTCTGTGGGAGCCTCACCCCAGCCCCAGTCTGGGTGGAGGAGGAGCCTCCCAGCTGGACCAGATCAGCCTCCTCTTGGCCTCCTGAAAGCTTAGCCTCCCCAGCCCTTCCACTAAAGGCACTGTGCCCTCCTCCACCGACAGCTCCCATACCTAAAGCTGGCCTTGGTGTCTTCCTTGCACTCCATGCTGCTTCCTGCTCTTGTCTGCTCTTCTTCCTTCAGCACATCCTTTCCTTTAATGCCTGTCCTCGACTCCTGGGCTGCTCCTTCTCATTCTCCAGCCTGTTAGCTCCTGACTCCTTTCTCACCCTCCTCTTCCTCATACCCTTGTGCCTTCCCTAACTTTCACATCTTTGAGTGCTTTGGCTCCCACCACCTTCCCATGACTCCATCTCCATTTTATGCCCTGGTGGCCACATTTTGAGTTCTTCATCTCAAGCGCCTCTCCATATTTCCAACACATGGGGTCATTTACTCACCTTCTGCTATAGTTGGGATGTGGTCTAATGTGTTCATCAAGGGTCCAAGTGCTGGAAGCTTGATCCTCACTGTGGTGATATGGCAAATGGTGGAATCTTTAAGAGGTGGAGCCTATGGGAGGTGGTTAGGTCATTGGGGAGTTTCCTTCAGAAGGGATTAATGTAGTTCTTGTGGGATGCCAGTTAGTTCCCTCAAGAGAGGGCTATGAAAGAGCAAGACTGCTCTTGCATCTTAACTCATGATGATCGAAAAAGACAGCATTTAAGGGACAACAGGTGGCTTTGCTATGAGAATTGGGCTGCTGTGAATACATTGTTCTCAGGGAGTTTTCCTGACCCTTCATGCATAAACCCCTAAAGGTCAGAAGGACTGTGAGGATCCCTTTATGGTCTTAATTTGTCGTGGGAGTCCAGGTGAAGGATGCACCACAGGTGGATTCTGCTCCCTAGCTAACATTAGTGGGGAATGCCTTTGATCCAGAGCCACTCAAGATGTGGGTAGAGGGTGAGGTTGCAAAGCAACAGAAATAGCTTCTTTGGGAATTTGGGGCATGTCTGAAATGGGAGCTAGAAGGGAAAGGGACTAGGGATTCATGGATGGGTATGGGGAATAGAGCCTAGGAAGAAGAAAGAACAGCTGAGCCAGTTTTCATTTAACATGACAGTCTTTATTTCTATTGGCCATTGATTGTTGCAAGGTGAGACATATATAGATACAGTACCTCTATGGGATTGGGCATGGAAATGCCTGCAGATGCCAATTCAAGGCCAATGTGAGGCCACCAGGGCCAGTCAAGCACTGGAGGACAGCAGAATTTGAAGGGCTCAATCAGGGCTGTCCAGTGCCACCCTATCAGGGATTGCCAGTGCGCTCCAGGACACCATATATACTCTTAGCCTGCCACCACATGTGGCTACCTGCTTGGGCTCCCCTCTGTTTCATCCTGAGGCCTTACTCCTTTCATTCTTGCTTCTGACTTTCACTTTTCCTCACATCCCTTTTCTCAGTCACTTTCTTACTGTTTTAAATAAATTCCCACTTCATTTATCTTGTTGTGGCCCCCGGATTCATTCTTGGCCCTTGAGGCATCACAGGCATTGCTCACTGGTACCAGGACACCCTCAAGTGCCCCAGGTACCCCCAATCCAGACACATTTCCTCCTACAACTTGTGTGGAGCTTCCAGTCCTTCCCGGGCCTGGTTTCATCAAGACGACAAACTCCCTAACAGATCAGAGTGTGGGTCCCACTGGATGGTTCAGACCTTAATTTATGAGGTGCCGTTCAGTTTGCTCAGTCCCTGCAGTTGGTGCTTCAGTTTTTCCCAGGGCCCACTGTTGGCTGGGAGCTGATTTCAGAATGGAGACTGGCTGTCAGGACAGGAAGGCTGGAGCTCTCCACACCCTGAAGTCGAGGCCGGGATTCTCCCAGCCCCCATTCTCTCCCTGAAGCATCTGTGTTTTCCAGACACCTGGGATGCCTTCAGATGTGCTGTTCTACCTTACTAAGCCTATGTGATGAGGTAGCTTCGTGACAACCTGCTGAGGAGCTGTTGCTTGCTGCCATCCCTGCAAACCTGTGCCCTCTACAAGGTATCAAATCGTGGGCTAGATCAGCTGACCCAATGTGTGATATGTTGCTTATAAAATTGGTGGTGGATCATCTAGAAATGTAGGAACTCTGTGTGTGTGTGTGTGTGTGTGTGTGTGAGAGAGAGAGAGAGAGAGAGAGAGAGAGAGAGAGAGAGAGAGAGAGAGAAAGAGAGAGAGAGAGGGAGAGAGAAAGAGAGAGTTGTTGTTAGGTGTGTCAAGTTGTGTCTGTCTCATGGTGACCCTCATAGGGTTTTCAATGGCTCATTGTTTCAGGATTGCCTCGGGAGTGGATTGCCATGTCCTTCTCCTGTCTTTGTGGTGCTGGGGATCAAATTTGGGTCCTCAGAGGCTGCAGTGGAGCACTCTACCAACTGAGCTAAATCCCAACCCATATACATATATCTCCAGATTTTGTTGTGAGGTAAAAGCACATGATATTTCTCTTCTTTCTCCCTATCACCCTAAAAATGAGCTTCCTAATGAAGTGCTGATCTAATACCCAGTCTTGCCAGGTGTGCCCGGGAGAGACTGGAGGATGCCCTGGCGCTCCAGGGCTTTCACAGAGCACTGCGCACTCGAGCACTCTCTGCACCGCAATCTCTCCCCGCCTGAGGCCACGTGTGGGCTCCTTAACCCGGACAGACTCCCGGGGGGCGCCTTGCGGGTGGTGGTGCCATCGTCACACACTTGTGCCTGACCTGCGCGTCATTGTGGAGCTTTAGAAGCCTGAAAGGTTTCTTTCCGTGGCAGCTGAATGGTAAGCCGGTTACCCTCATGGTACGCTCCCGTGGCTCTCCCGGGCATTCTCTCTGAGGGTTTGCCCAGCTCTCTTTTGCAGACCGTGGCAGAGTGGTTTAAAGGTATCGTGGCCTGGGTCAGGTCCCCTCTATACGTCAAGGGCCTCCACCGGCCATTGTGCTCACGTCCTTCTCACAGGGTCCAGCCTGGAGTGAGACTCTTGGGGTTAGAGGTGACCTGCTCGCGTCCCCTCCTACGCGGCCCCGCCCCCTGTGCGTGCGCTGGGCCATCGGACCTGGTCTGACTTGTGGACCGTGGACTGCGGACTGACCTTCCCCCGGGCATGTTCTTGGCTTCCCAGCCTCCACGCTGCCCTGCACTTTGTCAGCCTGGGGCTGGCATGACAGCGAGCCAGCCATCTGCAGCCCCAGAGGGCGGCCTCCTTCCTTTGCCACCTCTCTCTGCACTGACAGTGCTCAGCCCAGCTGGAAGGCAGGAGATGGGTCCCCTCCTCCTGTCCCCCGCTGACCCCAGGTGGCGCTCTTTTCCTGGTGGACACCTGCGTCGGTGACAAGAACACACCATGTTCCTTCAAGCAAAGCATCTCTCAGCAGCCCAGATAAGTATCCAAAATGTTGTTGTTAGGTGCCGTCGAGTTGGCCAACTCATAGTGACCCTGTGTACAACAGGTAAAACACTATTGTCAGTGCTTCTCTGCTGTTCATAGGGTTTTCAATGGCGGATTGTTTTTTGGGAGTGGGTTGCCGGGTCCTTCTCCCAAGCCTAGAGCACTTAGTGTTCCCAGATGGTCTCCCATCCAAGTACTAACCAGGCCCGACCCTGCTTAGCTTCTGGGATCTGACAGGATCCGACGCCACAGGGCTATGGCTGCAGGCAGTATTCAAGATACATTTCTTAAAATCAGCATTTTCAGTAAAAGAAAAAGTCAATGCAAAAGCATTCAAATCATTGTCTACATGTTGGGTATCTTGGCAGAGGCAGCTTGGTTCTGAATTGTTCTGCATGACGATGAATATTTATCTTCTAACAGTAATGAACTGCATGTCATTCAAAACAATTCAGATGATGCACTTGGCTGAATCCTTTGAGACAATGCATAGTGATTCTGTGGTACGGTGCCTGCACCCGTGCTCCTGGAGGCAGTAACACTGCAAAGACCCCACTCCCTCCAGCCTTTTTGTTTCTCAGGAAAGCGTTACTACAAAGGAGTACCCTTTCCTGTGTGACTTAGAAAAGACTTGAGGAGCCGGATGTGGTGGCGCACGCCTGCAATCCCAGTGGCCTTGGGAGGCAGAGGCAGGAGGATCACAGGTTCAAGACCAGAGGCAGTCTGAGTAACTTAGCGAGACCCTGTCTCAAAAAGTAAAAAAAAAAAAAAAAAAATGGACCGAGAGAGCAGCTCAGTGGTCCAGCACTTGCAGAGCATGCAAGCACCAGGCCCTGGGCTCAACCCCCAGTACCATTAAAAAAAAAAAAAAAAGAAAGAAAGAAAGAAAGAAAGAAAGAAAGAAAGAAAGAGAAAAGACTTGAGGGTGGCTGCGTGTGTATCTAGCATAAGAGTTCTTCCAGTGGGATCTGAATTAATCTGCTGATTTGCAATCATCATAACTAGTGTTTGGTAAGGTGGGTATGGCACAGTGTTGGATAGTGTTTCATTCTCTTGTGTATAAAGTCTCTATGAGTTGGATCTGACTTGACAGCACCTAACATATATAATATATAATATATCATATATGTTATATATACCATATGACAGTTCAACAGACAAAAAAGGGAGACCTTCAACTAGATGGATTGATACAGTGGCTGCAACAATGGGCTTAACCATAAAAAAGATTGTGTTCCTGGCAGACACAGACCCTCACAAATCACTGGCTGCATTTGTTCCCATTCGTCAGTCAAGACGAAGCTTCTAATGACTCAACTTGACCAAATGGTATTGAGGATTCTCTCCTCAGAAATTCCTCAGGGTGGTGACACAACCCAGTGGTAGAGCACTTGCCTCACATGGGTCATGCCCTGGTTTGAAAACCTTGGGGATGTTTGTGGATCTGGTGGTTAACATGTTTTCCTATGGCAACAGCTCCCTCTAAAGGTGGTCACCCTTTTGGATAAAGTGTCTTTTTACTTGGGGCTGGGGTTTAGCTCACTTGGTAGAGCGTTGCTTGGCACTCTCTTGAGGTTCAATCCCCAGCATCGCAATAACAAGTGAAGGACGTGGCAATCCGCTCCTAAAACAATCAGCCGTTGCAAACCCTGTGAATAGCAGAGAAGCACCAACATAATGCCAGGCAAGGCATAATGTCATGTACTGTTGCATTCTGTTGTATGTAGGTTTGCTATGAGTCAGACCTGACTCGATGGCACCTAACACCACCACCACCACCACTACCTAGAATTGGTTTTTTAATATATGTTATGAGTAGAAGTCAAAGTAAAATTGTTTTCCAAAATAATTTGGTTTGACTTTCTTATTGGAAAGATTGCCTCTTTCTTTTTCTGTTTCATTGATATATTTTATTATCCTCAAACCAACATTTCTGTTTTTATCACTGTAGTTTTGTGAGTCAGGCTATGCCTTCCAGGGGCTAGGATTTAGCTCAGTTGGTAAGGTGCCGCTCTACAGTCTCTGAGGTCCCAGGTTTGATTCCCAGCACCACAAATTGGAAGAAGGACATCGCAACCCACTCCCAAGGCAATCTTGAAACAATCAGCCATTGAAAACCCTATAAGGGTCGCTATGAGTCGGACACAGACTCAACGGCACCTAACAACAACAACATGCCTCCCAACTTATCCTTATTTCTCAAAATTGTCTTTACTACTTGCCTTTTTCATTTGCATAAACAAATTTTAGATGCTACTTATTAATTCTCCCCAAATACTTGCTGTGATTTTTATTGGAATTTCATTGAACATACAAATAAATTTGGGAAGAATCAAACTCGTGAGCAGTATATGTTCCTCCTTTTATTTATGTTTTCTTTCTCTGAGCAATGATTTGTAGGATTTTTAGTGGAGATGTCTGCATATCTTTCATAAGATTTATTCCTAATAAACTGATGTTTTTTGAAGCTATTATAAACATTATCCTTTAAAAATTTCTTCTTCTAATTAGTTATTGCAGATGTGAATAGAAGCAATTGATTTTGTAATTTGATCTTTTATCTAGCAACTTTTCTAGGTTTAAATAATATTTCTGATAATATATTTAAATGATCTGTTGTATTTTCTACCTAAGTATGCCATTCACAAGTACCAGTACTTTAAAATTCCTTTCATTCCCATCCTATTCTCTTATTCCATCTCTCCCACTGTTATACACTTCCCTATATCACTCCTGAATTCAGGCAGGGCACTTTCAATATTTCATGGCTAAATAATAGGGCTGGCTGTGAACTTTTGTGTCTTTAACAGATGAGGAAGTTCCCTCTGGGGAGGATTTGGTGGCAGATGGGAACCTGCTCCCTGTTTTCTCTGGGGACACTGGAGGCCACTATTTCTTTATCCCAGCCAGACTCCATGTTAACATGCAGATAGGCTATGCTAATGGAGAGATAGCCAGGTGTCTTCAGAAGCTGCGATGTGGTAACTTTTTATACAGGAATGCTTTCAGCCCAATGGAATGATTTTTATCTTCCTAGCCTCCTCACCTTTTTTTTTTTTAAATCTCCCATCAGTCCCCTGAGAATTCCTCTCTACTCCTCAGCCTCCTGCCTCTAGAATCTCTAGATGAACGGAGGAGGAAGGGCCAGCAAGCCCTGCCCTGCCCCTGGCAGGCTTCCGCCTTCTCTTTGGATTCAGGTCCCTTGAATTTTTGTCACCCTAGTGGTTTTCAGTGAAAATATTTTGTCCGATTTTCATATTATTCTCCAGGAAAGAGTTCATTAGAGACAACTTAATCTGCCATTGCAAGAAACAGAAATAAACTCTTCTGAGAGTTTAATTTTTTTTTTTTTTTTTTTTTTTTTGCGGTACTGGGGTTGAACCCAGAGACTCGCGCTTGCATGCTTTGCAAGTGCTGGACCACTGAGCTGCACCCCCAGCCCATGTTTTTACTTTTTGAGACAGGGTCTCGCTAAATTACTCAGGCTGCCTCTGGTCTCAAAGTTGCGATCCTCCTGCCTCTGCCTCCCGAGTCTTTGGGATTATAGGTGTGCGACACCGCGCCTGGCAAGAATACATGCTGCAGTCCAGCTGCAGCCTAGGATCCAGGGGTTCCCGAAGGCAGGTGAGGAGTCGGCGGTGGGAGACAGAGACACAGCAACTTGGAGGCAGTGTGATTCTGTTCCATTTATTGCTCAGATAGCTCAGCTTTTTATACAGTTTTTCAGACTTAGGTCATGCAAGCAATAAGAACAGTATATGTGGTTTTCCAGGGAAAACAGGTTTCACAAGCACATGTTGATCATAGTAGCCCACAGCCCAGAGCATACACTTTACTATCTTTAGCTAACAAACATCAGGGAGGTCTGTTTCTCCTCAGGTGTTTCATAAATGACAAACTATAATGGGGTACTTGAACTCTACCCTTATTTACCATTCTAACCACAAGCACACTGTATGTTCCTCTGTAAGACTGTGGAGGGTCAGGCTGACAGAAGCAATAGCCCCCGCTCCTTCCACTAGCTGGGAACCAAGGTTTTCCTTGAATCAGATAAGCACCTCCCGATGCCGTGTATACCGTGGGCAGTGGAGCATTACTTTCCTCTTTTTGTTCTTATAATGATTATTCTGCTCTTGGAGGTGGAGCCTCAGTCTACTTGGGGATGAACACTTTTGCTGGTTGTAATTTATTCATACAATCTTTAATATCAGATTGCCATGGAGGTCCTTGTAAGTCTATTTTAATGAGAACATAGTTCTCAGGGCACCCCTCACATCTGGCAGACACACTCCTCACATATGGCAGACAGCTGTGGTGACTCAGTGAGAAAGGGATAGTCCCTTCCAGTAGTTTCCCTTATTCTGGGGAAACAGATGATTGTACATTCTTTTTCTTGTATCCAACACTATGAAATATGCTATCAAGAATCCAGTAAATATTAGAAAAAGAAAAGTGAAAATCCCACGTCCCGTTCCATGAAGAGGACCTCCTTGAAGTACTCTTCCCCACGCATGGCCCTTATCACACAGCGTGGGAGGATCTGGTCATGGCAAAGATAACTTTTAATAGATATGATGCCCAATTGAAAAATGAATGATTTCACATTTTATGAATATGCCATGTAAATATATAACTTAATATACTTTAATATGTAATATTTTAAACAATATTTAAAAAACATGTTAATGCTTATAGTTAAAGATGAACAAAAATATGATTTAGAGTGGAGATACTCAACTTTATGGATGTGCTCATTATTAATGAATTAAAAAATTATAAAGTTTAATAAATACCTACTAACTGGCAGGCAGTTTTAGGTGCTTAGCCTGTGTTAGCCTGCAGCCATAGCCCTATGGCATCTGATCCCCATCAGATCTTGGAAGCTAAGCAGGGTCAGGCCTGGTTAGTCCTTGGATGGGAGACCGCCTGGGAACACCAGGTGCTGTAGGCTTGGGAGAAGGACCTGCCAGCCCACTCCCTAAAAACAGTCCACCATTGAAAACCCTATGAACAGCAGAGAAACACTGAAAATAGTGTTTCGCCTGTTGTACACAGGGTCACTATGAGTCGGATACCGACTCGATGGCACCTAACAACAATAAACATGTGTCAGTGATCAAGATGGAGGCTCCTTCCTTGGGATCCCTTGCATTCTATCAGGGACAGTGACAGGATTCACATGCTAATTTCCTCAGCCCATTGGAGGAACTGTTGGTCCTCCATGTCCACGGCTTCCCCATCTTCATATTCAACCAATCATGGATGGGAAATATTTGGGAGGAAAATTGTGTCTGCACTAAACACGCACAGACTTTTGCTTCATTGCCATCATTTTCTAAACGATGCAGTGTAACAAGTATTTACACAGCATTTACATTGTATTAGGGCTTAGAAGTCACCAAGAGATCATTTAAAAATATACACAAGGATGTGTCGGTCCACGCACAGACTCTGCCCTTTTACGGAAGGGACTTGATTAAGCAGCACAGATTTTGGTATCTGCAGGTGGCCCTAAAACCGGCCCTCCAGAAACAGAAAAAGTCAACCACACTTGGGGGACCTGGAGGATGTAGTCTGGCCCAGACAACCAAAATGGTGAACAGTGTGGTTAGGGAGCATGACTTGACGTACTGAGCCGTGAGTTAGGCTGGCAGAGGGCAGAGCATTCCAGGCAGTGGTGTCCAATCTGAGAGCCTGGCACTCTGGAGATACTGGGGTCGGTGGCTCAGCAGGTGGAGCAGTGGAAGATGGATAGGTTTGAGCCGTCCAGCCCCCTTGGGTTTTCATTGAAGGCACAACGCGATCTGACATTGTCAAAGGAAAAAATGTTGTATCTAAAAGAAAATGAAAAAAAAAAATCAAACTAACAAACAAAACAACAAAACTTTAAGAAAAAAAAATCCAACCCCCCAAATTTAACCATATTTCCTGCCTTTTGAAAGCCTACATGAGCCAAAACCCTCTTAGGCATTCTGATGCTATTTGACCAGATTAGATCTGTTGAAGAGAAGGCAGGCATTAGCGACCCTCTTCCAGGAGACAGGAGTACTAATGGATTCTGGGGTCACCGGGCTCTGCTACACAGAGAGCTTTTTCTGCTGCCTTTTTCTTTTTCTTTTTTTTTTTTGGTACACAGTTGCCATTATCCTTAGCCCCAATTTTCTCTAATGGGCGGAGGAAGAAGGCTGTCTTTGGTCAATTTGAGAATATAAAGGACAATCAAACAGAGTTCTTCCTATGGAGCAAAATCCTTCCTGTTGGGCAAAAAACCACGAAGTCACGACTTTTCACATCCCCTGGTTTTGTAAGTTATTACATCCAAAAACCATGAATGAGCTTTTAGTTGGGCTAAAACCCCCAAGGGGGTAGAAATGCTTGTTTACAGAATCGCAGCTTGAGGGACCCCCAGCCTGTTTGGACCTGGTGAGCTGAGTGCTGCTGGATCACAGATCAACCTCGCTGTCCAAAGGACCCACATCGCTGGGGAGGTCCAGGCCTGCCCAACATGGAGCAGAAGGGACAGACTCTGAGGGGCCCTTCCTGGTCACCCCACATATGCCTGCTCCTCTGATCCAAGTCACTCCCTTTTCCTCAACTGCAGCAGGTCTCAGCCTCAGGCCCTCTGCTGGGAAGTCGCCCGTGGGGAGCCCCTGCCACTCTCCACTCCTCCTGCCTCGGGTCTGCCACTCTCTATCCCAGGCATGCGCCCTTAGACCGCGGCTCTCCTCCGTGCCCCAGGACTTCAGCGTGTGCCACGCAGCGGGCGCTGAAGGCAGGAACCATCCACACACCAATACCCCGTTTTCGGTCCTTCTTCCTCAGTTCAGCCATCTTCAACCACTTTCATGCACAGCGGAAATCCTTGCCTCAACTTCCGGCTTATTTCTCTTGTTTTCAAGTACAAATTTTGAAATAAACTCATTCAGAAATGGGACATGATTATTGTGTCCAACAGATTGGCGCTAAAACTAAGACCCCCTGTTGTCAGCAAGCCCGTTCCTCCCCAGCATGTCCACTTTATATATGACCAGGGCAGCTGCCGAGGACCCTGTCAGACACTGAACGATGTGTGTGATAATTTGGGGTGCTTGCCTCAGAGGGAGGCCAAAGTGATCAAGCCTTTTGGCCATGCTGTAGTGGAGCCCACGCTTTTGTCTACTGATGGAATAAACATGAGTGAAAATGAGACCCCACTTTGGAGATTCTGGTGGGTGACGTGGTGGTGACATCCACATCATACTTGAGTATGCCCCCAGAATTTTCTCTATCCGCGAGAGAAGGTTCCTTCTTTCTCTCTTCTGAGCACAAGGAACCCACCAAGCTACACTGTGCCTGTTGACTGTGGTCTCTGACAGAGCAGATATAAGCAGAGCATAATACTGATGTAATTCCTTCCTGCTTCATTAAATCAAAGAAAGATGCCCTTCACCATCTCTACCTACTAGGAGCTTAACGTTAGCATCACGATACATTCATTTCCTTTCAGCCCTTTTTCTCCATTTACTTGCAGACTGAGGCCAAATCCCACAGAAGAGGTATCTCTACACCTGCCACAAGATAAAACGCCAATATTTCCTTCCCCAAAGAGACATGCAATATCAAAGCTATAGATGTGTCACTACTACAATAGCTATTCTTGCTTAATAATATGTTTACATATATAGTTTCCTCACCACAAAGGACTCCTAGGTACCGTAAATGAACAGATCCACCATGATTTTGTGAAAAGGTATATATGCTTTATGGCTCTATTTTCAACATCACTGTATGCAAGCCACTATTACCTTTGGAATTTGAAGGTAATGCTATATGTAACAGAAGGCGTGGCTGCAAGGGCTGGAGAGAATCCAAGGAAAAAGTGGCCTGGAAAGAAAGGCTCTAGCTGCTTGCTTTGGAAAGCTCCAGCTCTTGGAAGCTTTCCAAGCCAGAAAGCCCCCCCTCTTCTGTTGTGTCTCTGCCTTAGTGCAGTCTCTGCCTCCGTGCAGTGGGCGGAGCATGCTGACATAAAACCCTTCCCTGCCCACAACACCTTGGTTGATTTTTAAAGTTACTTTAACCCTAAACTTCCCCTGACTCATAAGGATGCTCAATGCTATGATAAGAGAATTCTTTGATTAATGTTATAATAAAGGCCTAATAAACCTGCGGCTGTATCACTGTGGTGTCTGATCCTGACAGACCTTGGAAGCTAAGCACCATCAGGCCTGGTTAGTACTTGGATGGGAGACCATCTGGGAACACCAGGTGCTGTAGGCTTGGGAGAAGGACTGGGTAACCCACTCCCAAAAATCAACTCCCCATCGAAAACCCTATCAACAGCAGAGAAGCACTGATAATAATGTTTCGACTGTTGTATGCAGAGTTGCTGTGAGTCGGATACCGACTCGATGGCACCTAACTGCAACAACATTAGGGAAGATGTTGTGCAACACGAGCTTTATAGAGTCAGCTCATCCGCAGCTAAAAATCCTGCTAAAGCTCTCTCTTCCTCTCCATTCTGTGTGCTAGTTTCCTGCTTCCTGGGTTCTGGGCTTGGGTTTTGGTTGTTGTTGGTTTTGCCCCATTGATTCAGCTCTGTGATATACTAAAACAAATGAATAAATATTTGGCCTTCATCTCTGGCTCCTGGCATGTTGTGGCTCTTAAAACTCTTAAAATCTCCACAGTGACAAGTGTCTTTTGGGGGGGGGTAGGGAGTGGAGCCCCAAAATAGCTTCAGGGTGGGAGCTGGGTGGAGGATTCAGACAGCTGACGTCGCCCCCCAGCCTCACGAGATTGAGTTAATGACCAGTGGCCAGTGGATGCCGATCACACCTATCTAAAAACTCCAAAGAACGCCTTACCCAGTGGGTCTTGGGGATCCTGTGGTTCTGGGAAGACAGCCTGCCCCAAGAGGCCACGGAAGGTCCGTTCACCCACCATCCCATTCTTGGCTCCATGCAGCTCTTCCATTTGGCTGCGTTTCATCCTTTAGGACAGATGGGCGATAGGAAGTAAAATGTTTTCCTGAGCTCTGCGAGCCATTTCTCAAAATGCAAAACCTGAGTGGGCAAGGGTCATGGTAACCTGCAGAGTCTTGCCGCTGGGTCACAGCAGAAGTGTACCAGGCCTGGGGCTTGGGACGGGCATCTGGAGTCAATGGCATCATGTAGGACTGAGCCTGAACCCGTGAAGGATGTGCCAGCTCTGGGTCGACAGTGTTAGGATTGCACAGAATTATTGGACCCCCAGTTGGTGTCAGGCTGGGGTTTAGCTCAGTGGGTAGAGCGCCGCTCTCCTGTCTCTGAGGTCCTGGGTTTGATCCCCAGCATCCCCAAAATGGGAGAAGGACCTGGCAATCCACTCCCAAGGCAATCCCGAAACGGTCAGCCATCGGAAACCCTATGAGGGTCACTATGAGTCAGACACAACTCGACGGCACCTAACAACAACAATTGGTGTCAGAAAGCTGGACCATCTGTTAATGTTGGAAAATAAAAACAAAAACGTATTTAGTGTCAGGCTGTTGTGAACAGAGTCACTGTCAGAACTCCAAAGCCACCTATGTTTTAAAATTGACTTTCACTGGAGTATAAATTAAGAGCGCTAAAGCACCCCCACCCCCGAAGCGTGGAGCTCAATGGATTTCTAAATACACCATTGTGGTAGGCAGAATCATGTATCTCGCAAGGATTTCCACATCCCAAAGCCAATCAGGTGAGTCTTGAACAGCAGAGAACCCAAGAATCCTGCATGAGAAGGGTCTGGGTCTCCAGGCGCTGGTTCTGAGCTGCTGGGGGTGGTGAGCAATGGTCAGGCTACTGCCAGTGCGCCGGAGAAGCAATGAAACCCAGAATTGGATCCTCTCTTAGAGCCTGCAGAAAGGAGCACAGCCTTTCCTACACCTTGATTTCAGCCTCATACTTGAATGACTTTGCTAATGGCCAGAATGAACTGGATTCAAAGTCCTATTTCCATGGGGTTGAATAGGCACGATTTGTGGGCAAGTCTCTCACAACCAGCACCTGGAGACCCAGAACCTTCTCATGCAGGACTCTGTAGGTGCCCCGCTGTCCAGGACCCATCTGATTGGCAGTTGTTTTGTTGTTGTTAGATGCCATCGAGTTGGTAACTGACTCATAGTGACCCTACGTACAACAGGTGAAACACTACTGTCAGTGCTTCTCTGTTGTTCATAGGGTTTTCCATGGTGGATTGATTTCGGGGAGTGGGTTGCTGGGTCCTTCTCCCAAACCTACAGCACCTGGTGTTCCCAGGCGGTCTCCCATTCAAGTAGTAACCAGGCCCAACCCTGCTTAGCTTCCGAGATCGGACGTAATTGGTTGTCACAGGGCTATGCCTACAGGCCTGGTTGGCAGTAGGTTGTGGAAATCTTTGAGAGAGGCAGGGTGGAATCAACACCACGACGAATGTGTGGGCCAGAAGGTTGTTGGGGATTTTAGACCAGGAGAAACAGCTCCAGCATGGACTCCAGTGGACAAAAAGAGGTAAAAGAAAAGAAGGTGGTTGGATCTTCAACATTTTGCTGGTAGGAGACGTGCTGATAAACCTACTTGGCTGCAGAGAAGCGCTGTATTGGCTATAGTGTGGGTCTGGAATGTCCCCAAAATGCCCACACACCAAAGGTGTGGTCCACAGCCCATGGTGCTGTAGGGAGGCAGTGGAATCTTTAGGGGGTGGGGCCTTGTGCAGTTAGGTCGTGGGGTGTGCCTTGAAGGAGAGATTGAGAACCCGGCTCCTTCCTGTCTCTCTCTTGCCTGGCCACCATGAGGTGAGCCATCTCCCCTGCCATGTGCTCCTTCCACGATGTACTGTGTGACATTGCAGTTCCCAAGCAACAGAGCCCACTGACCAGGGACTCAACCCTCGGAGACCATGAACCAAAAGAATTTCTTTCCTGTATGAAATAGATTATTCCAGATGGTTTACAGCAGTAATAGAAATTCCCTTTAACAATATTTTGTGAAAGTCACATCCATACAGCCTAAATATGTACAGTTTTATTTGGTAATTATTATTGATAGGTACCATCGAGTTGAGTCCCACTCATAACCACCCTATGTACAACAGATTGAAACACTTCCCAATTCTGTGCCAGGCACACGATCTTATTTATATTTAAGCTCATTGTTGCAGACACTGTGTCAATCCATCTGGTGGAGGGTTTGACCTGCGCCTCTCCCAAACATGATGTCTTTCTCCAGGCACTGGTCTCTCCTGACTACATATCCAAAATACGTAAGAGAAATAAACAGAAATTAAACAAATGAAGTCCCCTCTTATACAAAAGGAAGAAAAATAGTGCCCAGTTTTCCTGATTGTTGTAAGCTAAGGTCAGCTCAGCTCACTAAATTAGAATACACATACGAATCTCCAAAATATTCAGAAGAACAACGTAGACATGTTCAGAAGATATGCAGAGTGGTTCAGAAAGCATCAGAGCTGCAGAGAAATATTTTCTGGCCTCAAAACCTAGTGGAGTTTGTCCATCTTGACTTCAAACTTGCTTGGGACCAGTGACTTCTTTTATCGTTGCATAGAAATATCTATAACTGGTGTCCTGGGCCACCATTGTATCCTGAGGACAGATCACCTGTTTCTTTAGATTGACAGCTCCACAGGTGGAGAGGGATTTTGCTCCGTTGTAGATTATACTCAGAATTCCACTCCTGTTTGACCTAGATGCTCATATAAACCGACGTGATTTAGACGACATGATGTGTTATGAGCGGAGCCTTTGGGGGACCTTTCCAGATCTATCCAATTCTCAGGTGGCTCTGTTGTTGAAGGGCCCCTGTCTTGGTTGGTGGGGTGAGGATAATGCAGGCGTGGCAGGTGGGGTGCTGAGCGAGCCTGGCTGTGTCCTGCAGCAAGGCCACCTGCTACTGATGTGAGCATGTCATCAAATGCAAGACGGACGCACAGTGGTGAGAATTTCCTCTTGTGTTTTCCTATGCATGTGGCCCTTAGCGGGTCCCCTCGTAAAGCTTTCACTGATCTTCTGGGACCTGCTCTGCTGTTGAGCAGTGGCCTCCGGCTTGTGGCATTTGAACTATTATCCACTCCCTGGGAGTTCAAGTTTCTGCAAGCAAGAGTATCAATCACAGCTACTTGTCTCAAACAAGAAGATGTTCCTTCTTCTTTCTTTTTTTTTTTTTTTAAATAGAGCCTCAGACAGACACAGTGGGTTTACGGATGATTTCTTTCACTCTGACCCCTGGTACTGCAGAGTTCCTAAGCCTCTGCTTTCTGGTCTGTGTTCTGGGGTGCAAATGCTTCCCTCAGAGAGTTGTGCTCTTTGGGGGAAAGCAGGGCATTGGGGGTGCATGTGGTATCTCTAAAAAATAAACAGTTTCTTCTTCCTTTCACACATTATAAGATGCAGGCAGTAAGCAGTCAGGGATTCCGGTGTGGCCAAGGTTTCCAGGAGCTTAGCGCAGTCAGAAGGGGGAACAGGGCAGAGCCGCATGGGAAGCATCAGGAAGCAAAGTCCCTTCAGGGGCCTCTGTTATGGTTGTTAAGTGCCATCAAGTCAGAGTTGATGCATAGCAGACCGAAACACTACCTGACACTGTGCCATGCACACGATCTTTTTGTGTGTGAACCATTGTTGCAGCCACCGTGTATCTTCTCACTTTGAGTCATGTCACATCAGCAAAAGGGGGTTCCAGCAACTTTACTCCATTCCTGTGATTAAGGTCAAGTCTACTTTGAAGAGGCAGCTCTTTCCCAGTAATCTCTTGAATGCCTTCCAGCTTGGGGAACTCATTTCCCAGCACTACATCTGAAAGTGCTTCTCTGCTATTCATAGGTTTTTCAATGGCTAATTGTTTCAGAGTGGGCTGCTGGGTCCTTCTCCCTAGTCTGTCTTAATCTGGAAGCTCAGCTGAAACCTGTCCACTATGGGTGGCCCTGCTGGTTATCTGAAATACTACTGACATAGCTTTCAGCATCACAGCAACACGCAAGCCCTCACAGCGTGACAAGCCGATAGACGCGTGGGAGTTGGGGGCCTCTTGTTGTTAGGTACCATCGAGTTTGGTCTGACTCATGGGGATTCTATGCACAGCAGAGAAAACATTCCTGAGCACTGTCTCAGTGCTTCTCTGCTAGTCATAGGGTTTCAATGGCTGATTGTTTCAGGAGTGGGCTGCCTTGTCCTTTTCCCTCTTTTGTAGTGTCAGGGATTGAACCCAGGGCCTCAGAGAGCACCGAGAGGCACTCTACCAATTGGGCTAACCCCTAGCCCTGGGAGCCTCTGCTGCTGTTGCTGCTGTTAGGTGCCGTCGAGTAGAGTCTGACTCATAGCGACCCTCATAGGGTTTGCAATGGCAGATTGTTTCGGGATTGCCTTAGGAGTGGACTGCCACTTGTGGTGCTGGGGATCCAACTTAGGCCCTCAGAGAGTGGGGAGCAGCACTCTACCAACTGAGCTAAATGCCAGTCCTAACAAGAAGCTTTAAAAATATATTAATAGTTATACAGATGTATAAATAAATCAATAAATTGTCCACAGCTGTCTTGGATTCAGGAAAGAAGTGCACAAATACAATGAAGCCAGGTGCACAAAGAGAAGCGATGTTTTGGCATTTTCCCAGCCTGTATTGTGGTCCTGAAAGCCTTGGCACATGGCCAGCTTCTGACTGAGCAATTCTATTCCAGGAATTTATTCTGAGCAAATGCCCAGGGACATTTGCAAAGACGGCTATGCTAGGGAATTCAGAGTCACTTAATTACGGGAGAAAAATGGAGGACATGGCCCCAGAGTCCCATAGCACAGGGGTGGATGGTTTGGTAAATGCAGCCGCTGGAAGGTACCCATCTTTGGGTCGTGGCAGCATTTCAATAACTATGAGATTCATCCAGGTAAATCCCATACAATTGCACTGAGTAGGTATATTCAATGATGCAATTAGGTGTCCATGCAGGATGAAGTAGAAAAAGCTGGTGAAATCCTGTTAGGACAGACCTCATGATATGTACAAGGGGATCCCTGTCAGCTTTAGGAAAATTATTGGCTTCATACACAGGGATAGGGCTGGGATTTAGCTCAGTTGGTAGAGCGCTGCGCTGCAGTCTCTGAGGTCCCGAGTTCAATTCCCAGCACCACAAAAATGGGAGAAGGACCTGGCAATCCACTCCCAATGCAATCCCAAAACAGTCAGCCATTGAAAACCCTATGAGGGTCGCTATGAGTCGGATACCGACTCAACGGCACCTAACAACAACAACAACAACACAGGGATATGAACGATCTCTTGAGGTTTTTTTTTTATTGGTATGTAGATAGTAGGAGATTATTTCCTTCTTGATTTTTCTAAAGAACACATTTTGATCAGAAAAAAAATTCTGTGGTTTTAAAGAATGACAATGATCATATTATGGCATAATGCCATACAATTTATGACTAAATAAAGTCATTGTCACTTTTACTAAGTGAAAGCAAAGGAACAATCACACTAGACATAAGCCATGTTTGTGTAGGATTTGTGGGGCACATGCCTCCCAGTCCAGCCCGGATGTTCTGTCGGGCATAGTGCCAGGCACACAGATACTAAACACAATTCACTTGGGACCCTTGGGTGAGGGGCGTGGACTCCTGTGGCCCTTGGGACGCCAGTGGAGATGGGAGAAAGGAGGAAGGAAAAGCCTCGGGCACTTTTGCCTTGAGGGGATAAACACAGTTCTTTATTTCTCTGCCCTTATCAGGGTGGAGAGAAAACCCAAAGGTACAGATTTTGAGTGCTAGCAGCTCTTATACTACAGGTAGATGCCTCCATGTTGGTGGTCTCAGCAGAGAGCAGGTTCTTTCCTTGTTGATGGTCGCAGTGGCAGAGCATTCTTTCCTCACTGAAGGTCCTGACGAGAGAGCAGAGAGAGCTGTTTCCTCATTGGTAGTCCGGGCAAAAAAGGGCAAGCTTGTTGGTGGTCAAAGGTCTGGGCAAAAAAAGGGTGAGCTGCTGCAGTGAAGCTCCTTATATAGCTCTCCCATGGAATGGCCTGAGCCAATCAGCTTTGAGTCCAATTGTCCAATTAGGTTTCTGGGGATTTGTGAAGGGTTTTGTACAAACATCCAACCAAGTTACTTTCATTTCCCCTAGATTTCTAATTTACAAACCGGATCTTCTAAAGCTGTTTTCCCGGTTTTGGGGTTTTTGCCAATTTCCTCCAATTTCTCCCTACAGGATTAATGAAATTCAATCTTATGGTTGGTAAATGTGATGACTGTCTTTTGGAAATAGCAATTATATTTTAATTTCCATGAAGTTTTCATGGAGAATTTTACTTGAAGGCAGCACAGAAATAATATTTAACTTTCATTAAGGCAAAATGCAGCCATTGCTTATAAAAAGAAAATTTTATTCTATGAAATGATCCTATTTTTAGTTTTGCCTATTAAAATCATATTTGTTATAGGTTGGATCTGGAATGTTCCTCAAACAATCATGCATGGAAGGTTTGATCCCCAATGCAGCCCAATGTTCAGAGGTGGGGGTCTTGGGAAGTGATTGTGTCATGAAGGCACTGTCCTCATCAAAGGATTAATCTATTTCTGGGCTCATAATTTTCTGGGTTATTGGGAGATGAC